>JAXGGA010004814.1:0-84138 GCA_038373865.1 Uloborus plumipes
AAGCCGACTCTTTCTTTAGGCGATCGGCATTCCTAAGTTAGATACACTGATACAGAGCCTGACTGGGTGACCGAATCTGAACGAAAGCGCACCAATTTCCCCTTGTATTGTTCCATGTTTTTGAAAGGAACAGTTTTTAAATTCAAACGGAAAAGTGAATATGTGTTTGATTTCATCTGATGGATGCATGAACGCACAGATGACATTCAATGAAAAACGCTAGTTACAATTGCTTTTTTTTATAGAAACAATAAAAAATTATTAGATTTTTAACTAATTATTTTTTAGTCATACATTACTACCAAATTTGAAAGCAATAATTTTTTGAGTTTTCAAAGCGTCTATTGTTTTTCTTTTCGAATTTCTATTCTAGATACATGATTGCTCCGTTCTTTCTAATGTTATTGTTTCGCATATATTTTCAGACTTTTTATGCATCTTAGATATAAAAAAGAATTAGGAAACGAAATATTTGGAAAGGTAAACCTTATACATGAAGCAATCATCAAAATAAATGATAATTTTTTTAAGTAAAAAATGTTAAAAATATAATATATATAGTGAGATCTCACCGAGCGGCTACCCCTACTTTTTGTAAAAATTTGGTCGCACTGAAAGGGAGCCCTCTCTTAGGGGCTTTGGCAGGGCCGCCGAGAGGGGGCAGCAGGGGTAAAATCCCCGGGGCCCGGACCAAGAGGGGGCCCGGGCTACTAGTTAAAAAAAAGGCAGTTTTTTTTGGTTAACTGAACTTCATTTTTGTGAGGGCAAAACAAAAACTACTCGCATCTACATGTGTCCACAGCAACGCAACGAGTTCTTGTAGCCCAATGCCTTAGGGGGCTAACTTCTGTAGTACTTACCAGTCATTTCTTACGTGTACAATGGAAAGTTTTAACGAACTTTCAAAGTGAGGAATAACGCTTTTAATAGTCAAGAAATGTAATTTTTTTCAAGGGATTTCAAAACACATACATGTGTAATTTATGTAAATATGTATTATTAATTTTGTGAAGTAGTGATAGAATTATTAATAGTTATTAGTAAATTGAAGTAGGAATATTATTTGTGAATTTGTGTTATGTATTTCTGATTTATTTCATACGCATTTATATTATAATATACTTAAGTACAGCACACGAGCAGATTATAAAAATATGAAACACACAAAATATAAAATTGGAAGAAAAATTAGCAAATACGAAATGCTACTATTTGTCTTCACTGCACCGAACGTAAGTTGTCTTAGTATTGAAGATTTTTTTGGAAGGGGGGGAGGGGGGCACATGTCAGTACTTTGCCCCGGGGCCCCGGTAAACCTCTCGGCGGCCCTGGGCTTTGGTCATATATATTGAGCTCGAACTGTACGACTGACGATATAATTAACAATATAATTTTGTAGGAATTGATCATGATTATTAGTAATAATCCAGGATTGTAAAATATCCAGAGAATCAACAAAAAGTAAATTGAAGCTGAATTTTTGTTTATTTTTTATCAAGCAAAATACGGGGAGAGTGCCCATTCCTTGCACACCCACTTTTCATGGGAGATATTAAATTTCGATTTCATTCGTTACTTAACAGAAAATTTTTATTTTTCATTTAATTATTCAATTACTCTTAATATATAAACAGTTCCAAAATTAAACGCATTAAATATTTTATATAATTTCTAAATACAGAATGATAGGTAAGGGAAAATGCGTGTACATGACTCTAACAAATTCAACTTCAATTCCAAAATTTTAAATTAAGTATATTTATCTATTAATTACAGTGTTAAGATACAATATGAAAAGCAACTAATTACTAGTTTATTCTATGATTTAATATTTGATCATATTAGTTGGCTTGGTTCTAAACATTAACTTAACTGTAGAACATGTTTTTCATATTCGAATTAATGCTTCATACTAATTTACAATAAAGAAATTAGAAAAGTCTTCTTTTCTACCCGTACAAAAACTTTAATTAGTGAAATTAATTAAAAAATGAGACAGTAAGCTAAAATTGTTGCGTAACACTAAGAATATTAAAACATATCGCACGCCTAGAAGAATACTGTCACAACTCAAAAACAGAAAAATTTAAGACATGGAAAAGAAATTGATATATTAAAGCAATTAGTAATGGTACAGTGTATCATACATTAGGTTAGATCATTTCGGCTCATTTGCTTTCATAATGCTTTTAAAATAAACGTTTCTTTTTGACTTTTAAATCATGGCTTTGGCAGGGGCGCCCCAATCTTAAATTTTTGGGAGGGGGAAAATTTTCAATTTGCCGAATGGAACTTCAAAATGTGCCGAATGAAAAAATACGAGTATGTACGCAAACCTCAGTGTGTTATTGATATTTTTACTGTTTTCCGTTCGGTAAAGAAGAACTGTGGACGTTCTGAGGCTTGAAGGAGCAAATTATTGAGTAAACTCGGTGACTGGCGTAGCTATGATTTCATTTTGGGGGAGGGATCCAATAAAATTTATGAAAAAAGTATTAATTAAACTTCGAGATTTATTAAGGTATTCGAGTAAACTATAAAAAATGCATGTTGTTTTTACAGTATAATACAGTTAAATTTTACGACAAAAAACTAAAATTTCTAACTTTACAGTAAGAAACTGTACAATTGCTAGTTTTAGTTCATTACTCTGCATTTTATAGTTTTAAATTGGAACTTCGGCTGCTAGTATTATACTGTGAAAACGACAGTTCATTTTTCGCAGTGTAGGGAAATTATGTATGCGAAACGAATATTTAATTTTTGATTTTTATTTTACTTATGGCTGCGCCAATGACGCGAATCAGTTGCTAGCCTAAAAAGGTTAAGTTACACACAGGGGTGCCACAAGAGAAACACAGATGGAACAAGAAATTCAAAGTAAGTACTAGTATAAATCTTAATATTTTACATTAATTGAAGTGATCAGTTAAAAAAAAAAAAAAAAAAAAACTTTATTTCACCTTGTAGCGAAGTAATTTTGTTATGTTTTCCAGAGCCATATTTAGGGAGTGGGCTTTTAGGGTTCAAATTCACTCCGAAATTTTTTAAAACTTAACCAAAAAAATGCTTTTTATTAATTAAACAAAATTATGATTTTATTATTTTATTTTTAATTTCATTTGAAAAATGAAGTTATTATTAAAGCTCAAATACAGTGCTCTTTCAGCAGTACTTATTGTTACTCTGGTTGTTAAGAACATCATTTCTGGTGCAAAACAATACAGCGGTTTTCTTCAAATTGTAATATTTGATTCTAACAAAAGCATCAAAACACTTTACATTTGAAAATGCTAAACTTTATCGATATTTATATTTTATAAGTGTTACAAATTGTGAATTAAAGAAGTGTTATTTCGAATTATGTGAGTAGTAACACGCATATATTCTTTTGAGCACTGAATTTATGTAGCGTGAAGGCAGAGGTGAATTAATGTGTTAGTGTACACCAGGGCCGTAGACAGGGTGGGGACCGTCGGGACAATCCCCCCCCCCCCCGAAATTCTGGGATGTATGCTTTTAAGTCCTTCCTCCTATAAAATTCACCCCTCCATAAAAATTAAGAAAAACTTTTATTATAGACATATTTATATTTAAGGCATTAAGCTGAATTATTTTTTTTCCTCATTTCACTTTTGTTTGATTTTTATGTCTAAAAACACTACACGATTTGTTTATTTTCCCGTAGTTTTCTGTATCTATTGTGTGCTACCATATATATAATCTATATTAAATTTGATTTCAATGAATCGCACTTGTATTTAAATTGGTTGTATCATGTTATGAAAATTTTTAAGTGAAGTAATACTCAAAACATATTATGGTTTTAAAAATTTTAAAAATATCAACTTTGAAACTAAAAAAATACAGCCTGATTTAAAAATTCCGATTTTTTAAAAAATAAACGTGTTTTTTCTTTTTACACCTTGACCCTCATCACAAATAAAAAAATTTTAAACATGATAAAACAGAGGTAAACATTAATTAAATTAGTTAATTAAAATAATTATTTGTTACTATTTTTTAAAACTGAACATAATTTTTAAACGCCTTTTTCCCCTGGATTACACGTGTGGAGCTAACCTTGTCTTTGACCATTGTCCCCCCCCCCCCCGAAAAAATATCCTGGCTACGGCCTTGGTGTACACGTCAGATTTTTTTCTTCATTTCAATGAAAAAAGATATGCCGTTTTTTACATGGGTTTTTTGTTTGTGCTCTTAAAGCAGCACCCCCTCATTTAAATAACCTGCTGAAGTCAAGAGATCACATAAATTAAATGCAATTTTATTGATAATATACATTTCACGAGAAATGTGTTAGGTAAAACCCTCCCGAAACAAAAGTATGTTTACGTTACGGCCCTGTGTTTACCCCTTCTATATAGTCCATTATTAATTAATTGAATGCATTTTCAGAACTTTTCGACAAGACTGTCCAGCCGAGATTAGTATAGTATTGTCTGCAGACAGTACTGCGCTCGAAGTTACAAGAATGATAACCGAACATAATCATGAGGTTCGGGAGAGCCTGTTTCGAAAACTTCCTCGAGAACGCAGGCTGCCTGCTACTACTCAAAAAGAAGTACAACATTACATGAATCTTCAAGTAAGTGTTATTTATTTATCTGTTGGTCATTTTTACTTCTAATGCATGTACTTTTCAAAAAAACAAAATTGAGTTGAAATCTATATACATAAATGGCTACTGGGATAAATGGATGTCCGGTTTAATCTTCAAAACTACTGGACCGATTTTGACTACTTTTTCCCCATACATAGCTACATTAACAGGGACCAGGATAGGTTATAATATTTCTAAAAAACAAAATTTAAAAAAGTTATGATGGAAAGAAGTAAATTTCCTTAATTTCTCCATTAAAAGTTTAAATTTTCAACTCATTGTTGCAAAAATGTGTTGCCTTGCAAAAACATTATTGGTGGTTGGACCTTAGTCCACTTTTTTTAGCGCACTTTTTAAACCCTTTTGGGAGGCGTTCGAGAAAGCTTTTTGAACACTTAACTTAAATACTTTATGCCACACGTTTGATTACTTTTTAAGGCATTTTTTAAAACAGTTATGGACAGACCTAGATAAAATTTAAAACTGTCTGTGAACTCAAATTCTTTAAATTTTCTGCAAAATACTTCGTCGTAAGTCACGCTTTATAATAAATAATTATGATCGCTCCGTAATTCTTTCTATTTTCAATTGTGATGTATATAGTGCAGCTCTGGTAACTTGACCTCCAACGTTGACCATGTTTACCTCTTTTTCGGGTAATAGGAAAGGGTAATTGCCGCGGATTTGAGTTGAAACACTTTTGGAAAACAACTACGTAACTAACCCAACTAAGATTCGTTGCAATTACCCTCTCCCATTGCTCGAAAAAGAGGTAAACATAATCAACGTCGGAGGTAAAGTTACCGGAGCTGCACCGTACCCTCCCCCCCTTTTATTTTAATCTTTTTTTGTTTTTAAATTTATTTATTCATTCATTTTTGTTCATTATTTATGTTTTTCAAAGGCAAATAAGAAGTTAATTCAGCAGCAAATTCACAGAGAAAGTGGAAAGCAAGTGACTCTTAAGGACATTTCAAATATTGCTGCAAAGTCAAGAATTTCGACAGAAAGTTATGAAAAGGTAATAGTGCCTATTTTTTTTTTTATCATTTTTCTATATTTCACTGTTTTTATTCTGAATTATCTTCAATTATACTTAATTAAGCCAAGTAACATTCCGACATAGATTGAAAAGCTCATCGTTCTTTTGATAAAGTTACCTTCAGCAATCCCTAGTGAAATAATTTTGCTAAATTCCCTCTAAAATTTACTGTAAAAAACTTTTTGGTTTTCACTTATGTTACATTGAGCCGATGTAGTCTAAAAACTGCTTTGGGCAGGTAAAGGGCAGTATCTGCAAATTTTTCGATTTTCATGTTTTTGCATTTGTACTTTAGCTTGTTGTACTTTAGCTTTATCGTGCAAGCTTGTTAATTCCATTTCTGTTTTAAAAAAGGCGCGAAAAAAGCGTCAAATTCTAACATTTCCCTTCTGTTAGTATGGAATTTAAAGAATATTTCTTCTACTATCTCAAAACCTCATTTTAGCAGATACTGCCGTTTACATGACCAAAAGGCAGTGTAATTGTGTGTATTTACTGTTCAGTTTTTATTCTTATTTTTTAATTTATATCTCGTGCTAGTGCGCCGCTTAATCACCTCGTAAAACGATCTTATTCACCCATCTGAAATGTCATGACTAATGAATAAACTCCATATAATGTACTAATTTAATTTGAAATCTCAGTGTAAAAGTAATTTTTCTCAGTTTATTAAAGTTCAAAAAAATAAATTTAAATAAACTAAAAATTTTGGATCAAGAAGGATCAAGTATCTATCCTAATCGTTTTAAAATGATTTTCGTGAAATTGCTTGAGATGAGTTTTTAATTTCCTGACAGTTGTTCCTCTTGCTTTTGTAGGTTAAAGATGATTTACAAAACGTCTACAAATGCAGTGTGAAAGTATTACACGACAAAGATAACGTTCTGAAAGGACTTCTGTTTCAAGACCAAGATATGAAGCGTATGTACAGGCACTACCCAGAGATATTATTTTTTGATGGGACTTACAAACTATTAAAAATTAATCTCACATGTTACGTGTTTCTTGTGGAAGATGGAAATGGTTCGTATTTTTTTTAATTAGTATTAATTATCTGTTTCTTATGCTTTATGTGCATTATAATTCTATTTATTTTACGTTTTATCATTTTTTAAAAGATTCATTAAAAATGGTTAGGTTATTACGTGTAGTTCAAAGATTACTATCCTTTGAAGTGACTTCGTCAGGAAGTTTTGATTGGAAAAACTTTTGAACAATTACGTTCGCATGAGCTCTTTTTCAATTAATACTATTAACTCACAACCTCTATCTTTATTTATCTTGTTCAAATCTTGCAACTCAATTTTCACTCACTTACTGTGATCGGATTCCTTTCGGGTTTGGAATGCGACCTCAGATCCGATAATATTCTATAATCAAAATAATTTAAAAAACTATTCGTGTTTTCATTTAACTAATTTCATGCTAAAATGCACGGAACCTTAAATTGCAAATTCATTGTTTATCACGGTCATTTTAATCAATGCTTTTATCTACGCGATCATTTCACGACGCGAATCCAAAATGTTTCGCAAAATAAAACATTTTCAAAACAAAATTGCTTGTCAAACATTTCAAAGTGCAACTTAATATAGAGCACATGTACTATTTTTCTACGTTGATGTAAGTAAGAATTGAATTAAAAAAATATATATATTACTTGTTTAAAACTAATTGTCACAAATGTTTATATTATTACTGCTAACTAATGCGGAAAGATAGTTTTCGAGGTTTCATTGCATTATATAACATTACACATTGTTCCGCTATCATTTTTTTAATGTGGCTTCTTTAACTAAAAAATTAATTTACGTCATCAAACACGATTTGTGGTTCTTTTTCTGGACGAATACAGTTTATACAGTAAAAGTTAGCATTTATTTCAATCATGCATATTCAAATAAATTATTAGTTTCTGTTTTCTTATTTGTTTTCTTTTTTTCTTTTGTTTTCCATATAGGGTTGAGTGAGATCACTGGAATAGGTTTACTCGCCTTTGAAGACAAAGAATCGGTAGAATGGCTATTGAAGTCCTTTAAAGAATTAAATGACCCTTCTAGTAGCAATACTCGGGTCATTTTAACCGACAAAGATTTTACGGAAAGAAATGCCTTTTCAGTTATATTCCCCAAAGCTAAACTGGAAATTTGCCTTTTCCATACTCTACGAACATTTCGACGAGAGGTAAATATTGCTTTTTTCATATTTCTCGTTTTTAAAAGTGTATATTCATGAAGCACTTTTCTTTACATTGAAGCTTTTATGAACGTCGAGTTTAAGTACGCTCCTCAGTCTACGTCAATTAAATTAGTCAATATTTGCTTCAAGCAAGCAGCAGTCGAGAGCTTCATAAGAATTTGCATCTTTTTTTCCCAAATGCATTTGGGGAAAAAAAAAAAAAAGAATTGTTCTTAAATATTTAAATAGCCAATTTTAGACCAACAAGTTTTAACATCTTACTATCATAAAGTTCAGATTTTTTTTTTTTTTTTTGATAAAACTTATGGTAAGCTGGGGGAAAAGTGGTGAAATATGAAATAAAACGTATAACTTCGAAATAAATAACGAAATGAATGTAAAATTACCATTTCATATATCAAATTGAAGTAAATAGGTTTTTTTTTTGTTAAAAATTTGAATACTGGTGAGATTGTTTTGTTTTGATGGTGTGGTTAAAGCTTTCACAGATCATCATTGAACGTTGGCAAAACTAAAAAAGTTGTGGCATGTTTAAGAAAACAATAGTGCCAATTTACTGGTTGAAAAGGATCGTGCTTGATTTTACTATGTTGTAACAAAATACATTAAAAATTAAGTGTAATCCCTTGTGAGCAGTGAACTTGTTCCCACACCGTCACCTTTTGGGGCAACATGCCACGAAAACCTTTAACAGTACGTACTTTAATTGTAACCTACTATTTTAGATCACACCAGAAAAGACTGGAGTCACAAGAGAAATTTGTGATAGTGTGAAGGAGATACTTACTAAAATGGCGTACAGCCAAACAGAGGAGCAGTATTTCTTGCTGTATGAGCAATTAAAGACAGTTGCTTCTCCAAGGATCATCCAGTACTTTAATGATAACTGGCATGAGATAAGAAAAGTAATATTTCAATTTTATAATTTAACACTAAGATTTTGAAGTAATTTGAATAATTGTTTTAGATGTTTTGTAAACCTATTGAACTAAATGATTTTTCTTCCTTCTTTTTTTTATTAATTTTAGGAATGGACCTACATGGCTTGCGCCTATGGCAACTTTCTGAATGTGACGAATAATCGACTAGAAAGCCTCAATGGAAAAATAAAGTCCGTAGTGAAAAAATTCAGTACTATGGATGATTTCCTTGCATCGTTGTTTGCTTGCATAGACTCTCTTAGATCTGAGAGAGATCAAATTGCAGTGAACAGCATCCTTAAAGTTCCCACGGAAACATTCCTTGCTGAAAGTGCAGAAGCTTTATACCAGAAGTTGCTTCTGCCTTACCCTTTTGGGCGGCTCTTGGAGCAGCTTACAACTTCTCGTGATCCCAAGGTAACCTTCACTGATGAATGCGGAAATTTCCAGTTCATCTGTGAAGGAAAAATCCTTCCTGTTAGTACAGTATCGTGTGCCTGCCTATGGTTCCGTTCAATGCGGATGCCTTGCAGGCACATCTTTTCTGTACGCAGGAAGCTGGATTTGGAAGTCTTCGATGCGGAGCTTTGCGATCCGAGGTGGAAGGAGTCTCACTATTTGAATTCCCACCGTGCATTTTCTAAATCTGAGGCTTACAGCACTGTATATGATGCTACTGTACAGCCAACGAAGCCTGTGGGTACTACCGCATCCTCCAGATATAGAAGATTACTCCCGATTGCCCAGCAACTGGCATCTGTGGCAGCAGAGCTCGCCACTGGAGAAAACTTCTTGGAAAAAGAAGCAGTATTGGAGAAAATCTTAAGGTAAGAATAGAAACTTTCAGACATTTTCACTGTTCTGTAACTCATTTTTGTCTAACCTTAAGCACGAAGCACCCCCACCTTATTAATTATTTAACAGTTAGTCCTAGACGGTTTTGAAAAGCACCGTCGAAGAATCCCAGACAGCGCAATCGCGCTTTTCATTGTATGTGCGGAAAGAGCCGAGCAGCGCGACAGCACTTGTTTAGTTATATGTCGAGAAATAACAGGCGGCGCGATAGCGCTCGTTTTTATTTTACGTCGTATCTTAACGCGTTCCACTAATTCAATCGGTAACGCACCGACAGTTGTCTAGATTGCCTGAAATATGCTGGGTTTTCTCGACAGAAATCTGAACAGTGCTATTGCGCTGTCTGTTACTCGAACGGTTAAATAATTCGTTTGTTGTTTCTTTATTCATTCATTTGTTTAATTATTCATTCAATTCATGATAAAAATTTGGACACAGACTACGACTGCCGGCTTACGAAAGGACCCTGGCAGTCATTCTACGGCAGTCGGTAGGTGCACTCAATTCATGATAAAAAAAAGTTATTGATCAAATAGAAACTATCTTACTTTTTACTTTGCCCCCAATGAATATCCTCTCCCCATCCCTCTTAGAAGGTACAAATTTACTGCCAAAAATGAAAAATAATGTTTTAATACAAGGTTTTAGTTACAAAATAATTTTCTTTATCTTCACATGAGGGAGTGAGAAGCAAAGGGATGTAAGTGCCAAAATTGGAAATTTGGAGATAATTAGTGTAAATAGTAGGGAAATCTCTTCTCTGTTTTGGGGCAAAAGCAGGTATTCGTAGCCCTGATAAGTGCTGAGATATAGCACGGTTTAGGGAAAAAAAATAATGCAAGCCAGGCCCGTCATTTAGGGGGGCAGGGGGGTCAATTGCCCCCCTGGCTCTGAGAAAATGTGTTTACATATAAGTGTACGTGGTTTTTTGTTCTCCGATAAAATTGCATTGTGTTTGGACCCTTTGCCCACCTCCCTGGAAAAGCTTGAAATGACGTCCCTGATGCAAGCCTACCTAAGGTGTTATCTTTAAACGCGTTTTACTCAAAATGATAAGTCCACTGACATCCCATTGCTTTTAAACTTTTAAGTTAGAACTTAAAAGTTTAAAAGCAAAAAACTAGTTTCATGAACTCTGAATTTCTCACATTTATTTATAGATTATGGAAAGAAGGCAAAAAGGTTTCCATATCTGCGGAAGAGCCTGATAGAATTTCTGCAATAGCAGATCATGCCTACTGTGCTAACAGTATACTGGAGAATGCACGAAATTCAAGTATTGAAAATAAGTAAGACATAGGGATTTATTAATTTATTTTCTCTTTTTCTAACACTTCTCTTAACTTATTATCAAAGCATTATTTAGAAAAGTAGAATGTAAAAAAAAAAAAAAAGGTGGGTGGAGGCCAGTGGCGTACTCAGGGAGTGGGCTGATAGGGCTGCAGCCCCCTCCGAAATTTTCAAAACAAATTTTTAAAATGTAAGCTAAGTTTTCTTTTTTTTTCTAAATTTCCTTTCTTATTTTGAAATCCCAAAATGAGAAAAGCTTTCAGAACAGATAATTAAGTACAGGAAAAAATTAAAACAAATTTTTTTTTTTTTTTTTTGTTTTTTGTTTTGACATGTCTGTTTTACTGTACGTCATGTTTATGATTATCCTATTCCATTTGGTTCATTTTTATTGCAAATCTATGTTTTAGAAATAACGATTAATGTTTTTCAGGCATCTAATTCCAACAAATTGAATTGCAACCCAGTGTTGGGAACAATAGTAAAATAAACTGCAAAATTAACATTATTAGAGCTTAAATTTGCCAAAATATTGCAAACAAGTGTTTCAGAAACACCTCTTTCAATGAAGAAATTTGGAGATTTTTTAAAATTTAAATTTACCATTCTCTGTTTCCATCAAAATACTTTCTCACCAATAGTTTTAATGACAAAAAAGTTTTTTTTATGATGTATTTTTGTCGACTTAAATAGGAGGTTGAAGCAGAAATTCGAGACATTTACTTTTTTTAGCTATATTTCATGAGGTTCTCCACCCCCTCCCACTCTGTCTTGACTCAGCCTCCCCCCCTGAAATGATTTGTCTGCGTACGCCACTGGTGGAGCCAGTTATGTATGGAACATAACCGTTATTGGGTAAAAGGGATTTAAATTAAAAGTGGATGGACTTGTATTATCATATATCATTTTTGTGCTATTATGATTGAAATTTGAACCATTTCAGAATTTCTCATAAAATTAAAAATAGCATAAAATTTCTAGTAATATCATACTGTGAGATTCTATATGCACTGGGAAGGAGATAAATAAAGCTGTTGAAATTATGTCTGTTGGAGGGCGAAACACTTAATAAAAACGATAAACGTAATTTGACACTGGCATTAGCTACAAGTATTTTTAGCTACGATAAAAACTCTGCATTCATAAAACTCGTAGCGATTCAAGAAACTTTTTGGTAAAGATATTCAGTAAACTGGTATAGATCGGTGAAATCTCGGAATGTTACCTGGAAATAATCTGTATTGTTTGGGAATTTTCTTACAGTGCACATCTTTTGAACTTCAGAGGTTCTCTCTTCTTTAACTGCATTTTTACACAAATTGCTTTTACAGAAATCCTAAGTTATTAACAGGATCGTTGTAACCGCATCAAGCATCACCAGATCATTATTTAAAATAATAAAATGCTTAGTTATTTTCAAATACTAATTTCATTTCACTAATAAGTTAATTTTTTATTCTATATGTGTTACAGCTCAGAAGAGTTACAGTACGAGGATGCAGCATCAAGCAGTAGTTTGCTTGCGTCGCGAGGCACAACTAGTCCCCTCATCATAGAAAATAAGTGAGAAAAATACTTTCTTGTTTCTATGTGTTTAAAATTAATAAAATATCAACTAAAAGTAATATATCACTGTATTTTTCGTTAAAAGTATTGATACTTATTTGAATTTTATGATTTATTTGTTTCGTTTTAGCCGTGACGGCAGTGGAACGAGTTGTTCTTCCTTAGGCACCACTATTCAATTTCCCCCTGCATTGAAAAGGAGAGGAAGACCGAAAGGTAAATTTCAAGAAATAAATGGCAATATGTATTACCTAAGTTTTTGTATTATGTGCCTTTAAGGTGCGTACTTTCACCTTTCTGTTGATTTACTTAAATTACCAATTTTCGTGAAATAGTCATCTTGAAATGAATCTCTGTAATCCGAGAGGCATTTTGGAGGGAGATATGGTTGAATTTCGGGGGGCGGGGTGCTTGAAAAGAAGGTTTACACGAGTGCATCGATACCTTTTATAGATTAGAGTATCATTAACTTTTTAAAATGTCAGTCAACTTGCCATTTGTGTGTGCGTGTAACATTTTGGATAACCTTTGCATCTAAAATCGAACAGTAAAAACACCCTTAAAAGCTATTACTGCAGATTTTGCACATTAAATGCGTGAGCCTCTGAAAATAAGATTTTTATGCATTGTAAAACGTGTGCAACAAAACGTTAATATGTAATGGGTAAATTGTGCGTTGGAATCCATAAAATAGATACCTCGGTGTAATTGAAAATAATATTCATCAACATTCACCAGAACGCATTAATTATACAGAAGTAAATGTTAGATAATTTAAATAATGCAATAGTGGCACAACTCAAAAAATAATGTTTTGAAATAAGTGGGTGTCAAGTTTTCATTTCTAAGAAAATACATACAAAAGAAATGCTTTAGTTTGCTTGAACGAATTGGACTATTGAATTATGAATTGTGCTAGCATTAAAAGAATGTTTATTTTCATATTTACACCTGTTCTTAATCTAAAACGAGTTTTTCCCGAGTTGTACCACTATTGCAGTCTATTAGCGATGTGTTAGAATTTTCAAATCCAATTAATTCCAACAAATTATTAAAGTTTAATGCTTATGTCATAGTTGTTTATTCATAAAGTCATTTATTTTTGCGTTATTTTAGGATCAGAGACTACAGTAATTGGTCTTAAAAGAAAAAATAAATCAAGGTCCGTTCCTTTTGCAAGAAAATCCTTGAAAGAGAAGCAACACCTTATTCTGAGCTGGTTTGTTGATCCCGACTGTGCTGCACGAGCTATGGAACAGGGAATTTTAATTGATGAAGACCATGTGGAAGTAGATTTGATGAAAATTCCATCTTCTTGTACTGAATCATGTGTTGATATAGAAGACGTTGCATGTCTTTTCACCGTTGACGGATTACTGCAACTTCGAAGCATTTTAAAAATGAAAAAAAAAAATCCGTCGTGGGTTTGTGGCATCTGTTCTAAGGACGCAGCAAATGGTGATACCATCTGCTGCGACTCTTGCCTTAATTGGCAACATTATTCATGCATTGGCCTCCTACAGTCCCCAAAACTTAAGTATTGGTTTTGTAGAAACTGCGCATCTACGTAAGACATCTTATTGTTCAGATTTTGTGTTGCATTCTTTCCTGCGATAATTGTATTTTATAAATATATGCTTTTTAAAAATATATATAAGGTAGAAGAAATTATATAAGAGAGTTTAATACTTGTATGATCAGATAAATGAGATGCTGTACCCTTCATAAAAAGCAATAACATTATTAATTTTTACATCAATCCCCAGAAGTAAATTTGGCTTTTTTAAATTTGTATTGATTACATTTTGACTTATATAATTTTTTTTCAAGTGTTTTTGGTATTGTGAGATTTATTGCATTTCAAAGTAACTAACGTTAATGGTGTTGAACAACATTATGATCTCGTAATTAAATTGCCGAAGAGAAGGAACTATTTTTTACGCCAGAAGCATGTTAATCGAGTCAAATTTAACTCCACGTCGCCCGAGGCAGAATTGAAATGTACCTTCCCTCTCCACATACTTTAAATTAAAAGCAACTTTCCTAGAATGTATCAACTAAAACCTCTTTAAATAGTGGTATCAAAATTTATATTCATGAAAAATGCACGGTAAAAAAAGAGCAAAAAGAAAAAAAAGAGAAGAAAAAAACCTTCTCATGTGTGCGCATTCATTCTGCTTCTTTTGTAAAACGACACCCTGAATCCAAATGAAGGGCTAGGGAAGAAAAGATGAAAGTGACCAAAAAGCGATTTCGAGAAAAACGAAGAACTAAGTTTGATTTCTCGTAGCTTCTTGTGTAGTTTTCCGAGTTTTCATGCACATTTCGGTCGATTCTCATCTCTCCCCCCCCCCCCACCCTGGTGTTCTTCCAGATGATTAACGCTAATATCTCAAAATTGACGAAAAAGTGACTTTCAACTTTTTTTCCCCTGGCCATTCAAATATGATCACAGTTTCCCCCGTCACGTCCCACTTTTGACCATTGCATGCTTCATACAAGTCGCATCGTAGATCTTCTGTAACGAACCTTCCCCAATTATTTATATGTATTGAAGTGCGATTCATGGAGGTAATTGAGATTACAAATAAAATTAAGTATGCTTATAATTTAACATTAATGTATCTCTATTTCTGAGAACTTAGTGAACTCTTGCCCGTTTTAAGAAAATGTTGTCACTACAGAAAATAATAAAATAGTGTTTTCGAACTCTGCGTCTGGCCGCCACGAACACTTCCATTTGAAAAAGAGGTCATAGATTAAGGCGGCGTAGGGCGCACTTCCCAATGCCTTTTTCGAGATAAATTAAAGACATCGCACTTATTTATTCGCTTATCACTTCCGCGTTGAATGTCACTTCGCATTTCCTCCTATTTTGAGGAAATCAGAAGAGACCTGGCGCGTGCGTAGAGTCGGGGAAGGTCGTACAATAAAATATTAGTACGCGTTAAAAAGAAATGTCCTGTTTCCACTCTCAGTTCATCCACCATTGGTTTGTGGCCCATTTACACTGTTAAAACTACTGGTTGCGATTGGCACCTGTCAAGGGTGAAACGCGTGTAGCACCCAAGGGCGGATCCAGCTTCTGGCTAAGGAGGGGGTCATTTTCGGAAAGGGGGGTGAAAGTGCAATTTTTGGGCAAAAATGGGGGGAGCGAGGATTTCAACCGTAGCTTGAGTGAAAAACTGGCACCCTCAATCCAACGTGCTCATATATTTGTGCACATTGAATAAACATAATTGTATGTTACCTTGATTCTGTTATTAAAAATCTTATTGTTGTTTCTTGTCGTTTGAATTTCATTCATTTAGAAATTGTCTAACCCCATTTTATAGAATTACACACTTGACAACTACACAGTATGAAGATGAAGACAAAAAAATATTTACTACGTAAAATATACTGTTGTATCCTACTGCGAGTATAGTGGCAGATTAACCATGACGTAATTAAGAGGAGCTCGCATAAAATTATAGAAATGTAAGATACAAAAATTTTAATTAGGACCCCATATTGACCCCAATCTCACAAAAACAATACAAACCCAAAGATTTGTTAAAACTTTCATGAAATGAGACTAAATAAAATTGTTGGTTGTTTGACTGAACTATTTACATTTGGAATGATTAAAGGCAACACATGAAAGTTAAAAGAACAAAGCAAATTGAAATAAACAAGAAAATAAAAGAAGTAAAATGAAACAGCAGAGTGTAATCAAAGGGCCATTTCACAGTATTTGGATGTTGCGGACTCTACATTTCACAAAGTTCAAACATCAATATTTACAACATAAAAATCTAAAAGTTTATTCTTTTTTTGCTAGTGTAGAAGTACTACCGAAACACAAAATCAAAATAAAAGGAAGTGCTAATTCAACAGTAAATTAATTGGTTATGGCAAAAAAAGTGTTGTGTTGTGGACTCTACACACAAAAGTACAACAAAAAAATGATCAAGATTAAGTGCTAATCCCTTTGAATCTATTTATCCCATATTATCAATGCTGGTTATTTTTAAACACTGACACACTATAGATGATTGGAGTACAAAAATTTAATTTTTAAAGTGAAAAGTTGAAAAAGTAGAGGAAAAAAACTTTACATACACAGTAAAATGCCTTGCGTTGCGGACTCTACAAAATGTACCAATTGACTTTTGCCATAACACTTTTGATTTAAATTGGTTTTACTAGGAAAAAATAAAAGATTTTTAGATTTACATTTGTTTTACAAGAAAAAAACAAGTTATTAAAGATTTAGAAATAATCTTTTTGCAAGAAAAAAAAATTGAAGTCTTTCAATAAGGGTAGCAATACTGTCTGCTATTTCTTTACTGTAAGCAAAAAATCTACCAGAGTCGATGGGTGCTGGATGTCCTGGAAGTTTCATAAAGTATCCTGTGGCAGGAATTGTTTCCTTTTCTTGTTTTGTTTGAATTTGCTGCTACCTACTGGCTGAAACACAAATTTAACTTCAATAGATTTCTTTAAATCTTCATTAGCTACTTCTCCTGCCCACCACTGGGCATTAAATAGGACAGCAATCCATTCACCTTTTTGAAGAGACTGCTTGTGGTGTGATAAAGTGATTTTATCCTTATTTAGTAGCTCCTTATTTAGTAAAGACATATCAACTTGTTTCGAGTCAGCATATGCAGAGTTAACACTGCATATCACTTTTTGCACATGAATTCTAAAGTGGTACATTTTCCTAGTTTGCGGAATGCCCTCACATTAGTTATATCTCTGCTTGACATTCTGCCCCCCACCCAAAAAAACTATGATGATAAATAAAAGCAAAAAGAAAGTGAAAACACACACAAACATTTAAATAAATAAATAGCTAAAGTTAAGTGTAGAGTCCAGCACGTTTTTGTAGAGTCCAGCACACTTTTTAAACTGCCATTAATATGATTTTTTAAAGATTTATATGCAATTTTTTTGCATAATTATGTTGAATGGTGTATAAAATTAGAAAATAAAAATATTTATTGAGCTGTGTTAATTTAGAGCCACAAAAACAAAACTTTTTTATGTTTTTTTGTGCTGGACTCTACAGGTACATATTTCTGAATTCCAAACATAAACAAAAATTTATATTTGAAACTGAAAAAGTATGTAAGTGACTACATACTCTTTCTATTTTCCCATTTCAAGCAAAAAATTGCTTGTAAAATGGTTCATTTGTCATACATTGTCATACATCCGCAACATGACTTTTACCAATTTTCAGATTAAATACTGAATATCTCTATAAATATCCAAACAAATTCAAAACAATCAACATATTCTCATAATTTAAACATTTAACTTCACATATCTATTGCAAAAAATTATACCCAATGAGTTTTGTTGCGGACACTTTTTGGACAAAATACTGTGAAATGGCCCCAAAGTTAATCCCCTCTGTATTGTCTCGATCTCTTTGTCTTACAGAGTTCATACTCAAATTTGAAAGTTAAAAGTAAGGAGTTTTTAAAGAGCTATGCAGGAGCTAATTTCAATTTTTAAGGAGTGTTTTTTAGTTGAAAGATAATTTTTTTTTAACATATTTAAAAAAAATAAATTTTACAAGTCTTGTATTATTTAATTTTTCCAACAATATATTGAATAACACACTAAATTGAAAGTCAAATATAAATCTACCGGTTCTTGAATATTAACAGACTCTAAATAAAATTCAAATACTGATGGAAAAGGGGGGGGGGGGTAACCATAGAAAAATATTTTATTTTGAGAATGAATTATAAAACATAATTAAACTACGAAATAAAAAGACCGATTGAAAATTAGTACTTTCTCAAAAACAAGACAATTATTAAAAATTAAGTCTTGTACAATTTATTTTTTTCCAACAATACATTGCATAACGCATTAAATTTGAAGTCAAAAATATTCATTTACTGCTTCTTGAATATTAGCAGACTCAAACTAAAATGCAAATACCAGGGGGGGGGGGATTAAATATTGAAAAATATTTCATTTTGAAAATATTTTTTTAAAAAATGTTAAAAAAAGACTGATTGAAAATTAGTACTTTCTATAAAACAAGACACTTATTAATAATTTTGTAACTAGAATCCATTACTGCTCCGCACTCTTTTCCAGCTGGAATAAAGGATCTGCAAAACCAAAGGAAGTATAACAAATATTTCAAAATATTAGACAGTGAATTAATAACTGAAGGATCGAGTATATATACTCACATAGTTAAAATCCCCCAGAACATTCAGCCATTAATTCCATACTTCATAAGCAAAAATAATATCACATCACTAGACTGCATACCAATGAGAAACATGAATGTTAGAATGGACCGAAAGGTACCAACAGAGGAATTGGGGTTTAATATGACACCAAATCCCCCTGCTGAATACCATTCAGTAATAAAATAAACATCCACTACTGTTCCGCACTCTTTTCCAGCTGGAATAAAGGATCTGCAAAACCAAAGGAAGTATAACAAATATTTCAAAATATTAGACAGTGAATTAATAACTGAAGGATCAAGTATATATACTCACATAGTTAAAATCCCCCAGAACATTCAGCCATTAATTCCACACTTCATAAGCAAAAATAATATCACATCACTAGACTGGATACCAATGAGCAACATGAATGTTAGAATGAACCGAAAAGTACCAACAGAGGAATTGGTGTTTAATGTGACACCAAATCCCCCTGCTGAATACCATTCAGTAATAAAATAAACATCCACTACTGTTCCGCACTCTTTTCCAGCTGGAATAAAGGATCTGCAAAACCAAAGGAAGTATAACAAATATTTCAAAATATTAGACAGTGAATTAATAACTGAAGGATCGAGTATATATACTCACATAGTTAAAATGCCCCAGAACATTCAGCCATTAATTCCATACTTCATAAGCAAAAATAATATCACATCACTAGACTGCATACCAATGAGAAACATGAATGTTAGAATGGACCGAAAGGTACCAACAGAGGAATTGGGGTTTAATATGACACCAAATCCCCATGCTGAATACCATTCAGTAATAAAATAAACATCCACTACTGTTCCGCACTCTTTTCCAGCTGGAATAAAGGATCTGCAAAACCAAAGGAAGTATAACAAATATTTCAAAATATTAGACAGTGAATTAATAACTGAAGGATCAAGTATATATACTCACATAGTTAAAATCCCCCAGAACATTCAGCCATTAATTCCACACTTCATAAGCAAAAATAATATCACATCACTAGACTGGATACCAATGAGCAACATGAATGTTAGAATGAACCGAAAAGTACCAACAGAGGAATTGGTGTTTAATGTGACACCAAATCCCCCTGCTGAATACCATTCAGTAATAAAATAAACATCCACTACTGTTCCGCACTCTTTTCCAGCTGGAATAAAGGATCTGCAAAACCAAAGGAAGTATAACAAATATTTCAAAATATTAGACAGTGAATTAATAACTGAAGGATCAAGTATATATACTCACATAGTTAAAATCCCCCAGAACATTCAGCCATTAATTCCATACTTCATAAGCAAAAATAATATCACATCACTAGACTGCATACCAATGAGAAACATGAATGTTAGAATGGACCGAAAGGTACCAACAGAGGAATTGGTGTTTAATGTGACACCAAATCCCCCTGCTGAATACCATTCAGTAATAAAATAAACATCCACTACTGTTCCGCACTCTTTTCCAGCTGGAATAAAGGATCTGCAAAACCAAAGGAAGTATAACAAATATTTCAAAATATTAGACAGTGAATTAATAACTGAAGGATCAAGTATATATACTCACATAGTTAAAATCCCCCAGAACATTCAGCCATTAATTCCATACTGCATAAGCAAAAATAATATCACATCACTAGACTGGATACCAATGAGCAACATGAATGTTAGAATGAACCGAAAAGTACCAACAGAGGAATTGGTGTTTAATGTGACACCAAATCCCCCTGCTGAATACCATTCAGTAATAAAATAAACATCCACTACTGTTCCGCACTCTCTTCCAGCTGGAATAAAGGATCTGGAAAACCAAAGGAAGTATAACAAATATTTCAAAATATTAGACAGTGAATTAATAACTGAAGGATCAAGTATATATACTCACATAGTTAAAATCCCCCAGAACATTCAGCCATTAATTCCATACTTCATAAGCAAAAATAATATCACATCACTAGACTGGATACCAATGAGCAACATGAATGTTAGAATGAACCGAAAAGTACCAACAGAGGAATTGGTGTTTAATGTGACACCAAATCCCCCTGCTGAATACCATTCAGTAATAAAATAAACCAATACTGCTTCGCACTCTTTTCCAGCTGGAATAAAGGATCTGCAAAATCCTGTATTTGTATAACAGACATATAGACTAGAAAATGTGAGCATATAAATAAAATACAAAGAATATCCTAATGAACTTAACCATCATTATTTTACTTATTAGACAAAGATAACATGAATGAACCAACACATTTGAACAAAGAAACTAGAATACAACGAATACACTTTTCCTCTGTTGCTTGCACTTTTCTCACCCAGAATGAATAAAAATGTGCACTTAACTTCTGCAGTTCAGGCATCATACAATAAATAAAACAAAACAGCAAAAGCCAGTTCCTAATCAAAAAATACTTTTTAACTTCAAAGTTAATTCACAGCTAAGAAGGATAACACAAATTTTAGGTTATTTTTTTAACTCCAGTTCTTATTTTACATTATGTCAATTCAATAGAAAATTTTGGGTCATGTGTATCTACAATTTCACATTAACCGATAGTTAATCTGCTGCACAGCGGCATTCTTGATAACATATTAATCTGTACGCAAAGCGTCTTGAATTTAGGTTACGTACTAGTCAGGGTTTCTGCTATTGTGCAAATGAAACAAGGCCATTTTCGAATTTTTGCTCCAATAAGAACAAGAAACAATGCACTCTGAGAGAAAAAGCAAACGTTGTGACATCAAGCTTAATTTGACTATACATCGTAGCCAACATGTATAAAAATCTACTACATTCAACAATATATTTCGTTTTGGGTATAAAATCCCCCCTCCCCAATAAATGCATTATGAACAATTAAAAAAAAAAAAACTTGTGTTCTTGTAAAGTGAAAAATGTTATCTGCTATCAATTTTGAATTTAGCTTTCCAAAAGAGAGGAAATACATAGACTAGGTTAGAAAGATAGTGAAGAGATTCACTATTTATAAACCTGTAGCATTTTGCTAATGCCTTTACTATAATATTAGCTTTTTTGCTAAAAATCTTTGAAACTTAGCTTAAACCCTAGGAGTCCCAAGTTGCTTATAAAACTGTTGCAATTGAATAAAAATTTTGGTTCCATTTTCTAAAAAGAATATTTTGCATGACATATGATATAAAACTTTAGGAAATTCTTCAATTCATATGCAACACAATTGCTTTTTCTTTTTTTTTTGTATTCATATTTCTTGAACATTTGTTGAAATGGTGATCAAATGTTTTTTAGCTACATATTATATAAAAATTTAGCATTGACTTCACCCATTTCTGAACACTTAAAATTCATGATTTTTTAAATTTGGACTTTCCAGGTACTGCTTCATGTTCAAATGAGTTGGTAATGTTGTGGTTTTTTAATAATAGCTAAGTATTAGGCCGAACCACCAAATATCCGGGGCAGCTCCATTAAGAACATTAAATATTGTTCGCACTACTTAAGGAAGAATAACATTAACAAGATGAAAAACACTCGTGGAACATAATGTGTAATAATTCGCTTTAACAGGTTTTTCCTACCTTAGGGACTTAACGTTTCCTTATTTAAAATTACAAAACAAGTTAGCGGTGTGTAAAACTGCTAAGAAAAGAACATAAACCATTTCATTTAAAAATTACTCTTCTCCAGAAAATCCAAGCATGCACATGAATGCACTTGCACATGGAAATATACATAATGAAACAAGAATTTTACAGGTAAAATGTTTTAAAAATGCCGAAAACCAGGGCACTAAATTAACAAAATACATACCATTTCACGTAAAAATTACTCTTCATAAAATCCTAAGCAATAACCACGAACGCAAACCAACATTTAACTCGTCACTTACTTCGAACTTGATTTTCGGTAACATTTTATTCCAAATTGCACTTATTCATTCGTTATTTTAAAATATTAATACACTGCTTGATATACCTGCCAGGAACATTACAAGCAACATCAAAATGGCGATTACAAATATGAGTGCGGGATAAAAAACCGCTTCTTCAAGAACCAATCAGACAATCCAATCCTCACCAACCAATCAGAAACAGCGCCCGGCACGATAGCCCGGTGCTCTATTGAGCCAGAAAATGACTGGTTCAATAGCCACTACGTTCCGGCAACGCGGAAGCAAAACAAACCAAGAGTTGCCAAAAAAAAATTAGAAAGTTTACAGATAATGAATTTAGGCTACACTCGATCCAATTAATTCTCTCCTTTTAAGTTGCGTTGCAAACAAAGATTTTCAATTTTTCTGTTCAACGCACAAAGTTATACCCTTAAAAATTCATAAACATG
The DNA here is from genome assembly GCA_038373865.1 of Uloborus plumipes. Lineage (NCBI taxonomy): Eukaryota > Metazoa > Arthropoda > Arachnida > Araneae > Uloboridae > Uloborus > Uloborus plumipes. The sequence continues at coordinate 23,044 of JAXGGA010004814.1, forward strand.
GGGGCAAGTATTCCCTTGACAGAAACTGTAGCCGGAAATATCAAAAATAAAATGAGGTGTCAAGACACATCGACCATCAATCCATCCTTCATCCATCAACTTTCAAAACAGTAGTGCCTTGAAAAAAAAGAAAATGTTGTAGATTTAATCTTTACTTAAATCTTAGTTACCCTAAAATCGTTTGAAAATGAATCACAATTTAGAAAAATCTATTATTTCTAAAATTTTAATCGTTGGAAGTGGATTAACGGGAAGTGTTACTGCAAGTCTTGTGAAACATGAAGCTTCTGCCGATATCACTATATGGGAAAAAGAAGATTATATTGGTAGCTTTGTGTTTACAGTTGCTCTAAAACGCGTAGAAAAGCTCTAAGAAGTTTATAGAGAATGTATTTCAACAAGAATTTAGTTTTATAAAATATACACCTAATATTTTAAAGGCAAGGGCGCCGTGAACTTTAATTTTCGGGAGTGGAGAAATGCTCAATTCGAAGAATGAAACTCCAAATTTTACCGGAAGATAAATTAAAGAATAAAATGTGTGCATACATAGCTACATCTGTTGAGAAGAGACATTAGATCTCCTTAAAAAAGAAAAAAAAAAGCACTACTCTGTCGCCAAATTTCCTGAATAGTCCGTGAAAATGAGCCAAATAAGAAAAATTTAGGGAAGTCAAATCGGCACATCGAAAACTCTTAATTAAAGCTTTAATTGTCAAAATATTTTTGGTTTTAACAAAATGAGGTATTTTTTTGGTTAATAAACTCACCAAATACTGTTGCTTTTTTTCCATCTAGAATTAGTTTCATATAAAGCAAATCTTTTTATTTTATTTCTATGCATTTACAGTATTATATCATATTCGGATAAATCAAATCACTTATTTTTCTACCGATAAAATATTTTAACCATGGGCATTTATGCAATTATGGAAAATAATTGGACTTCAAATTTAGTTGCAATTTGAACGAGTAATAGCTATTGCTTACTAAATCCCAAAAAGTAGCAGGAATTGTCTATACTAAAAAATATATGACTGAATGTCTGTACCGTTTTAGGCTTGCTTTCAATGTCATGGTAAAACACTAATTATCAATAGACTTAAATTTTACATTTGAAATAAACTGTGCATCATATCTATAATTTAGTTCAAATGGTTTTAGCTCATACAAAAAATATTCTAAATTTCACTGTATAAATTCTTTAATGTTTTAAAACAAGTGTTTTAGCTATATTGTGTGTTGAATTCCTGGTTTTCTTTCTTTTTTACTACTTCTCTATCTTTTTGCTTGTTTGTCATTTTATTTAGTCTTTGGTAATTGTCATTGAATTTCCAAATTTTATTTTAGGTGGACGTTTTCACACCTTTCATAGTCCTTTAGCTGCTGAATGCTCTGTTGATCTGGGTGCGCAGTATATCAGTGCAACATTAGAATTTATCAGAAGTCATGCCAGGTAGATTTTAATGATTATTTTTCTGCTTTTATTTAAAAATAACAGTGTCTTGCCTTCAGGGCCACCAAAAATCAAGGCGTGTATACAGTTTGTCAGTTTGATCACTGAGTGTTAGAAATAAGAATTTAAATCTTGTTGCCATGATGGCCTCTATAAATTTCTAGGTGTCATAATGAGCAACTTGCTGTCCGACCACGGATAAGATGGACACAATTCACTGCTGATGTCATATTTGTAAAATATATGAAATAAAATAAATTTTTAATGACAAAATTTACTGTATTTGAAAATTACTTCTAATAATTTACACAAATACAAATACTAATACAAATGTGACGACCAGCAACATGCTCTGGGCCCAACAGGGCTGGTCCTAGTCAAATTAAAGATCCCAATGAAGATCAATGGCCCTCTTAAAACTATACTCCCTTGCTCCTTATCGCCTCTTCCGGTAAACTATTCCGAGTTCTGCTACTCTGCTACTCTAACTACTCTGCTAAAATAGTAATTTTTCCGAATTTCTAGGTTAGCCTGAGATTTATTCAGCTGATAACAATGATCCCTTGTCCTGTTTTCCGTGCAGAAATTTAACCCTATAACATCTTTCATTTTGATAAATTTAAACAACTGAATCATGTCCCCTCTGGTTCTCCCTTGCTCAAGACTAGACATGTTAAGCATTTTAAGTCCGGAATCATAGTCTAAATTAGAAAATCCATTCACTAACCTTGTAGCCCTCCTTTGTACCCTTTCCAATTAATTAATATATTTCTTAAGATAAGGAGACCAAAACTGAACAGCATATCCAACAGACCAGTAACTGGTTTTAGTCACGATGAGTCCAGAAAAGAAAGCTTCAATGTGATTATAACTTCAGTGTAATGTGTGGGCATCAAATTTGGGACCTGAAAGCTTGAAATCTACTCATTAAATCAAAGTTATTGTTTCCATCGTGCCACTAATGACTGCCACCCCCTCCATATTTTCCCTATGGTTTAGCAGGATATTTTCTCAGCAAAAGCAATTTCAGTGCAGATTAGTCATTAAAAGTTGAATAACTTATTCATTTTGAATAACTTATACATTAATGGCTGAAGAAGAAATGTTTTTATATTTTTTCTCAAAAAAAAAAATGTAATAAGAGCAAGGAAGTACTAATATCTGAGAGGGGCTTGAGTCCCCGCTTCCCCTCCATATTTACGCTCATGGAAAATACAGCTTGTAAGCAGACGAATCTAGCAGACGTACACGATAATTTACTTTCTTTTGATTATGAAACATATATATTTTTTAATAATAGTCTTTATTATATTGCATACTTAATGCTTTAGTACTCATTGCAGTTAAAACTTATTCTGAAAAGAAAAAAAATATATTAAAAACAGTTTCAAAATCTAAACAATGATCTGTATGATGCCAAAACCTGTATAACGTAAAAGCTCTGGTCTCAAGGAGTGCCTCATTCTCTCAGGTGTGCTCTTCTACTGTAAACAGGGTTAGAAACCAATAAAATTCTTACTGGTCCTTCGAACCAGTGAAGATGTATGTATATATATATACTGGTTCGAGGACAACATCACTGGTTCGCAGCAAATTGAATGCTAAATAATTAACAGCATATTTTTTTTTGCAAAACATTGGTGGTCCCCTGGACCACTGATAATTTTTTATGGTGCTCCGAGTCAAATTTTACTAGTCTGGGACCAGTGGACCAGCAGTAATTTCGAACCCTGGTAGTAATAAAGAATTTAATTGGCACAAGTACGAAGTTGCTTGATAGTTCTAACTTTTTTTTTTAAGTCTTCTTTGGGTTGATGTTTCTTTCTTTAAACTCATTTCACATTTCAAAATCATTAATTTCTTCTGACCACAAAAAAATATTTAAAAAATTTAGTTTCATAAAACGTATCTAATGCCATGCTATTTCAACTCTTAATGACTTATACAATTTGTATGTTTTATTATAAATTTTTATTTGTTATCAAAAAGTTGTAAGGTGAATTTGAGTTATTGGTGTATTCAGATTTTATTTTATGATTGTAGATTTTATGATGAATTGTTGGACAAAGATAAACTGGTTCCTTTGGGTGAAAAAATCCAAAATTTCAGAAGATTATCTGAATCAAAGACGAATTTCACCGCACCTGGAGGTACTGAGTCTCTAGTGCAGCATTTTCTTGAAAAAGCTGGTAAGGGCTATATTAATATTTTAACTAACTTCAGCATTGTTTTCTTACTTTCGCTTGTTTTCAACCCTTTTTTTATTGAAACAAATTGAAGCAGTTACTTTATCATTGTTATTTAAATGTAAATCTTATAAAATATATAAGTTATGCCTATTAAGATTTGTAAGAGAAATACAATGTCGTAAAAAACTTTTCAGAACATGAATATGAATCAATTATATTAAAAGATGGATTTATTTTGATCAGTTAGTGAAAAAAGAGGTGATGAAAAGTAGCATGCAATAAAATCATGTGAATAAAATCAAGCATGTGAATAAAATCTTTTTGTTGCTTTCATTTCAGAGCAATGTTTGTCCACATGTTTTTGAAAGTAGTACCTTTAAAAAAGTCTGTAGTGAAACAGAATGTTCCTTAGTTTGAAGAATGGGAATTTCTTATAGGGTCCACTTTGATACTTGAAATATTATTAACCTTTAGGAACTGGGCGGTACACATGTTGTACCATAAGTCTCGTCTAGTTAGAGGACGGGGTTGAAATTTTCACTCGAACCCTTTGGAGCCGGGGATTTTTTCAAGATTTCATACATCTGGTATGACAGTTTATACCATCTCTTTTCAATGGTAAAGAAATCTGTGGTTCAACTGTCGTACTACCTGGGTCGAAAGAAAAATTTCTATAGGAACTGCCCTGATCCAAAAGGTTAAGCTCCCGATAAAGCGAACTTGTAAACTCCAATGTGCAAATCCACTTTTATAAATGGATGCATAGGTAGATGTCAAAGGCTAGCTTGGCACAATCAAATTTAAAAATAATAATTAAAAGCATTAGCTTTTGGTATCAGTATGATCAGTGTTAGAAAGATATTTAAAAAAAAAAGTTTAATGTTTTTTCTTATGACTATTTTACTATTTCAAGTTAAAAATTCAAATTGTATTTTTCTTTTTAGATGCAACAGTATGTTTCAAGCATGAAGTTGTAGAAATCAATCTTAAGGAAGAAACAAAAGTGTGGGAAGTAAAAGCTTCGAATGGGACTGTAAGAAATTTTGATGTTGTGATACTTACCATACCTATTCCACAAGTGCTGAAACTTGGAGGCAATTTCTTAAACATAAGTAAGTTTTTTGTTTTTCCTTACAGTAGAGATCTGTGCATAATTTCAAAGTATTTTGATTAATGTAATTGAGGAGATGGTGTAACTTAGGTACCATGTACTCATATGTCGATATTGGTTTACTAGAAAAAAAGTTATTAATGAAAACAGTAAATTTCATGTCATTTCCCCATTAAATGATTAAATTTTCAATCCATTGTTGCAAAAATTTTTTGCCTCGCAACAGCAATATTAATAGTAATCATGATGAAAAATTTGAACCAAGGCTTAACTAAATCTAACATGAAACTCATTAGCGGTAACGTACGTAGTATGTGTTAAAATCTTATGAACAACGAGAAACTAGAATTGCTTTGAAATATAAATTAGTTGACAAACAGTTGATATTTAAATGGCTTTGATTAAGCTACTACACAAATAAATACCAGAGAATAACAAAGATTATTTTTTAGTGTCAATCGTTTATAATTTTAGAAGCGTTGATAGTTTCTTCCTTTTTTTTTTTTTCAGTTTATTTTATGGAGCATTTACTTAAGAAAATTAGGTGAAGTTCCGTAATGGAAACATTACCTTATTTCATAAGTACACTTGCACTAAAAAGAATAAAATAAAATAATTTTGAAAAAAAATAGAACCGACTTCAGTTGGAAATTGCTCTAAAAAGTAAAAAAAAAAATTTTTCTTTGAACACCACCGAAACTACTTTTAAACATAAGTTTTAAAGTTGGCGCAAAAACGATAGGTCAAATGATATTTAACCATATTTTGCCAACATTTTTCAGAGAAACCATTGAAAATTAAAAGCAGAATATTTGTACCACTACACGAATGTGTGGTAATGAATGAAATGTATGCGAATGCTTTTAAAGAACCTGGATCCATTAAAATGTATATAGTTGAATTATAGTTGCGTATGATTCTGTACATTGTTTTTACGCCGACTTCAAAACTTATGTTTAAAAGTAGTTTCGATGGTGTTCAAAGAAAAAAATTATTTTTTACTTTTTAGAGCAATTTCCAACTGAAGTCAGTTCTATTTGTTTCCAAAATTATTTTATTTTCTCTATCAATTGGTTATTTTCTTTATTTTGATTTGTACTGAGAAAACTTCAGGATTTTTAGCAGTATTTTATTTTTCATTATAAAATCACCTACCATGTTATGGCAGGTGCAAATTGCTACTTTATTAGAAAGATTTTCCCCTTAAGAATTCATGTACTCAAATAAGTGTGGGAAAGAAATCTGTTGTTGTTTCTGAAATCACTTGGGTACCTTAGCCTGAGTAGACACATCTACCCGAATTAAGGCGGAAAAAGTACAGCTTCCGGTAGTACTAGAGGTCTATTGTTCTGGTTGAAGTTTCTATTGAAGTTTGTTCTATTGAAGTTTTTCTCATGGAAGGATATTTTAATGTTAATTTTTCTTTAAAGAAATTATTTATTAACATCTCTTCAATAACAAGATTCACCTTTTGTAGCATCAACCAATTGAAATGTTATCTTTTGGTGCTATGATAATGAAATAAACTGTATGCTGCATTATATGTAAATACAGAAAAATAAATGTTTATCTAAAATGTAAGCATTAAACAAAACTGCAAACAAGAAAAAAAAGACTCCTACTTTAATTCCAAATTCAAGTGGATTTTTAAAATGCCACTTGAACTTTTGGTAACCTTTTAAATCCCACCGTACTTTTTTCCTTAAAGTAAACTCTGATATAAAAGGTAAAGTTAGTATGTTGATTTTAAGAAAAGTATTCATAAATCAGGTACTATTTATCTGTTTAGTTTCATTTTTGTTTCATTTCTGTGTTATTTATAAATTCTAAACAATATAATGTTTTATACAGGTAACGAAGAAGTAAAAATGACCATGGAACAAGTCAAATTTTCTAGTCGACATGCAGTTGGTTTAATGTATAATGAACCATCCAAAATTATTGATGAATTGCCTTGGTCAATTAAATATTTTCCAGACGATGAAATTATATGTTTTGCTGCAGTTGATAATCGCAAAAGAAGTGAGTGCTATTACTGTTGTTGCATTTATCAAGTGGAATATTTGCTAAGGTATAAAGATAATTTTAATACCCTTACAAATGTTTTGTGCTTAGAAAATCGGAAGTATAACTTAAAATAAAATATTCATATTTTTTTCTGTATATGGTTTTTGAATACTTTTATTTTTTTATGTGACAGCAATTCTTCGAGTGTCAGCAAGACACCACTCGAGTAGAACCATTCTGAATAGAGCGTTTGCATGACTGTACTTCATTCAAATGCCATACGTTTTGATACAGAAGACAGTAGAATAATTCTTTATTAAAAGTCATACAAAAATTATGTTATTTTTAAATGTCTTGTAAACAATTATGTTTAATTTTGATACCCATCAGTTTATCCAAACACGTCTGTAAGAGGAGAGCCCAATGGGTTTGGATCCCTCCCACCCCGTATTGTTTCAATAGTTAAGTTTCAAACCACTGATTGTAACTAAGAATTTTAATATTTTCAAACTTTAATATAAAAATTTCTTTTAATATTTGACTTGGACCCTTTTTAAAATAAATTTCTACATATACCCCTGCCTTTATAATAATAATAAATTGTACAGCTGCTTATTGAAGAATTTATTTTTCTTATTACCTGTATTGCCCTGATTATTGATTCTCCAAGTTGTCTCTGATCCCAGTTAGACAGAATAAATGAGGTCGTACTGCTTTAACATGTTTCAAAAATACCAATTTCCTTCCTGAATTTATGGCATCCTACAAGAAGAGAGTTTTCCAAAAAGAGTCAATAAATTTCCAGAAAGTATGATCCCTTATAAGAGAAACATTGTACCATAAACTTAAATAAAAAATATTGAAAGTTTGATGAACTACGAACATTTAATAGAAATTTTTTACTGTGTGTGCATGATGAAGGATAGTCATGCATGTGCTGTAGTAGCCAAATATATGTAGGAACTTATTTTAACAATGCTGTAGTTGAATATGGTGAGATTTAGAATGCAATAAGGAATCTAATGTGCTGTATTTTAACAATTCTCAGATAGTATATGGATGGTGAGGAATTTGCCAATTGAGAATTTAATTGTGTCACAAATTGCAACATAGTGGCTGAAAATATGTGCTGTTAGTTACAGTTTGAATGTGAATCAAAGATACTTCATTACAAATTAAATGAAGTGGAAATAAAAAAAAAACACTATATTGGAATTGCTTCACAAATAAGAAATAGCTATTCAAAATAATTATACTAAAATTTTTCATTTTGAACTCTTTATGATTTATTTATTTGCCCACATGCATAGTATAGGCTAAATGTCTTAGCAGTAATCTTACAAAAGACACCATGAAACATAGTAAAAGCTTCACAATACATTATCCTCCAATCATGGAGCTAGCACAAAATTCTAGGATGCTCCGGCGAAAACTTCTCTTATCCTCAGGATGTCTGTATGTTTTTGGAATCACTCCCTTCACATCATTTATGCGCTATTTTTTGAATTTAGGTAGGAATAAAGACTTGCCAGCAATCTTAATTCATACCACTGGAAAGTATTCTCAAAACCAAGCTGATAAATCTGAAGATGAAATCCAACAAGATGTGGTTAACCATTTCAAGTGCCTTACAACAGAGTTACCTGAACCTTCATATGTAAAGTGCATTAAATGGACTTATTCACAGGTATGCTGTTTTATGTTCTATTCGTCCCGTCACTTTTTATTGTGGTTAGTTGCATAACAATTCCGAATGAAAAGTGTTTTACATTTGCATCACAACTAGTTGGCAGATCTAACATAAAAGTTTTCACAAATTGAGAGGATGTATTTTGTCATTTTATGGGCAATAAGTGACTGAATTAGTATTAAACCGACCTAATTTAGTTAATGATCTTGCTGCAACACCTTATTTTTCTTCATTATGGCTTAGATTTTTATAATTAGTTTTTGGTGTAAACTGGTATCTCCTTTGTCATTTCCTAGTCTTGTCATTTATCTTTAATTAATTAATTAATTTCAATATTTTGCTCACATTTTATTGTCTAAATTCATTTATTTTTATTTCATTCTGTTTTCTTTCTCTGCTCTTCATATGATTTTTTCTCATTAACAAATGGATTGCTAATTTATTCATAGTGGTTTTATTCATTTGACAATATTTATTATTTAATGGATTTTTTGGAAATTTATTACTTAATGGTTTTTTCTTGATGGTTTCATGTAATAAATTTCGGCTCTAGGTATCATTTTATCTTGTTTGTTTTGTTAATCTCCTCCAGTTTTTGTTTTTCCTGGATGATTTTTCATCCTAAAGCTCACACTTCATTGCATTGAAAGGTATTGGGTTCCTCATAGCCCCGAAACACGTGTCTGCTGATTCTTGCAAATTCGGTGCACTGTAACGTTGGTTATTCCTATTTTACTTCTCAGCAAGGGCATTTATTCAATTCTTGTATTGAACGTATTTATAAATAAGCTATAAGTCTAGTAATTATTCTTCTTTGATAAAAACAAAAGGTTTCGAACAATATTCAGACATTCCACTAAAGCTCACGCTTCTTTTCATGGAACATAGACGTGTAGGCCACTCATCTCCCTCTTCGAATGTTTACAGATACCATATTGTCCTATCAAAGCTTCCTCTTGTACATTGAATGTTTTGCGAATTAAATTTTCATCTTACACTAGAAACAGTTATTTACTGTCAAGTCTTTTGACTTTTGCTCTAACTTTGTGTCTTTATTTAATTAAATCTTCTGATTTTCTCAAAGAAATAAATGTTTTATTTTTATGAATAAATTTAATCATTAGCGCAAATCATTTTTTATTTCATGCTCCAAGTTATTTTCAGTTTAATGTAAGAATGAAGGCTTTCACGGCCGGTGTAAATATTAGTAAAGGATTCCGGGCTGTTATGCCGTAGTCTGAATGGCTTTAATCCATACGTTTTGATCGCAACTGCGGCGGTCATCTTCAGTGGGTGTCGTTGATTAATTTGGCGACTGATGCGAAATTTCGAACTGCTGCAAGATTTTAAATTGAAAACGCGCACCCTCTACCTTCCGAGATTGACAGATGACCGGATGCCAAAGCTTGTTAACTTTTACTTCTTCCTCCTTCTTGTTAAAATCTTGAATTCAAAGAGGCCAAAATAATTTCACGGACTTCAATTTTTTTTCCCCAGATTGAATAGAGAGGCCATAGAAATTTTCAAACACCCAAATAATTTTAACAAGAAGGAGGAAGAAGTAAAAGTTAACAAACTTTGGCAACCGGTCATCTGTCAATACCGAGCCGGAAGGTAGAGGGCGCTGCGTTTTCAATTTAAAATCTTGCAGCAGTTCGAAATTTCGCATCAGTCGCCAAATTAATCAACGACACCCACTGAAGATGACCGCCGCAGTTGCGATCAAAACGTATGGATTAAAGCCATTCAGACTACGGCATAACAGCCCGGAATCCTTTACTAATATTTTCAGTTTGTTATTGATCGATGAGTTTCCACCGTTTATTCATTCAGTTTCTAATTAGATTTAGTTTAATTCCTTGATGGGCGTTGCCACACAATCAATAGGGGAAAAAATCAAGATCAAAGATGCACATGACACTAATCATTTATGCTAACAAGAAAATCACCAATCTATATATACAAAAATGGATGTATGTATTTATTTGTTTGTTTGTATGTTTGCTCTGTTGGAGCTTTCATCGAACTTGGCACAAAGGTTCCTTGATGCACTAGAATTCATGGGGTTTTGAAATTAAACAAAAAAAAAAAAATCAAAAAAGCTCGAAATTCAAATTTTTTTTCTCAAAATGGCCATTTTCTTCCCATGTGGAATAAATAGAGTAATAGAGATAAGCCTTTAAGCATGCAAATTGATAAAAGTTAGCACATTTAAATATGAGTATTTTCCAACAAAGATTACGATTATCAATGAACTATCAATGTAAGGCTCACCTATTTCATTTTAGCATGAAACAAGTTGAAAACAATAATAATTAGCTATGTTGTATTAATAAGCACCTGGGCAAAGCTGGGTAATAAGCTAGTGTATGTATTAAAAAAACTTTTGATTTCAACTCACTGTAAATTGTTGCCTGGCTAGTTTTATCCCTTCCTTTTACAGAAAATATAAGAATGAAAAGTGACCTGTAATGTGTCATTTTTATTCCCGTCATAATTGCATATCCAAGTTTACAGCAATCACTTCGGTGATTTTATTTCAAAACCATTTTTACTTTTATAACACATCTTACTTGCCCATGTGGTTCAAATTATAAGCATGATAATTTTCATAGCTTAATAATAAGTCTAATGATTACGATTTAAATTTTTCTATATTTTATATGTTTCGCAAATGAGAAGAGTGTTACAGTTTCATCCTTGTTGGAAAGAGTCCATATTTTTCCTCAATCAGCAAGATCCGAAAAAAAGTTATTCCTCATCATTTTATTAAATTAGAATTTTTGATTTGACGCAGTTAAGTTTTTCAATGTTAGCTCTTTGGATATTTGCTATTAAAATCCATGCTTTTTTACTTTTATCATCTTTTTTGTATTGCTGATTATTAATGAAATTTGTTTCGTTTTAAGGTTGTCGATCCTTACATTGATAACCCAGGGTGCATTGTATTACAAGAACATCCTTGTCTTATTTGTGGAGGCGACAGTTTCGCAGAGTCAAATTTCAATGGTTGTATCACATCTGCCCTGAGAATTGTTGAAGAACTTCTGAAACATGTGACTATTGCCAAGCCAAAATGCAGTACAAAGAAATCTTCAATTGCTATCACAATATGTGAACCATAATTTGTAGAAAATATATTTTTAATATCACCTTATTAAAAGTATAAAATATTTTAATTATATAGAGAATTTTATATGCACTTTTAAGTTAAAATTCTTTTTTGTACGTCAATTTATGAAATGTTTTCTCATTTTACTTTAATCACTTTTTTTGTTTTTTGTATTTAAAATTCTGTTCTGCAATTATTATTATTATTATTTTATTTTTTTTTTTTGTTGATTTCAGATAGAAGTCGATAAGAAATAGTGATAACCAAGTACTTAGCTGATAATTTTGTGATATTAAATGAAAGCTTTCTATATTGATTGCAAACTAAATTTTATGTATCTGAGAAATTTAGTCTAATATTGGTTAAACAATACATATGACTACTGTAGCTTTTGAATTGTTAATTTTATTTAAATTTTGTTACATAAATGAGTAGTACTTAAAAAGAGTTGTTGTTGTTGTTTAGAAACAGCGTTATTTAAATCTTTTAGATAGAAAGTATATGTTTATGTAATTTTAATTTTATTATAAACCATGCTTATAATTTATTTTTATGAACATCATGATTTTTGTTATATTATTAAATTTTATAAATCAATAGTTTAACAAAAACTGAAATTAACGTTCAAAGTTTAACAGTATAAATTATCTAGCTTGCATATGCATGAATTGCAATATTTTTTGCTGTGTCCATTTTTTTTTCTTTTTGCATATTTCTTTTAATATTTACAATTTAACTATTTAATTATTGTCCAATTTGTCAAAAATAGTAAGCTCAGCTATCTGTTTAATATTTAACAAACTCAGCAGAAGAATCAATCATCTATTTTGCCTACTTTTTGTTTTTTTTTCCTCCAAATTACCATTCTTTAAAGCTCCACATATTTAGAGGTGTTTATAGTATGTTTCGTGTGAGCTATATCTGTTGCTTTATGATATCTGATTAATGAAAAGAGATTGATTTATGGTGACAATAGTTTCCTAGATTCCGTTTTGCACAACTGCTTGAATCTTTTTCAGTTTTTTTTTTTTTTTTTTTCAATCAATTTTTGCTGTGTGCTTCAAAAATTTTCTAGTGATAATAAATAATTTGTGCTCAAGTTACATTAGAAATAACTTTTAAAAAATTATGTGTTTCAATGTACAAAGATTAGTGCTTTATATCAATAGAACGTATTCCCACTTTAAATGTAAGTGTTAGATCTTTAAGAAAAAGTTTAATTTATTGATTTATGTTCTTGGTTTCGTATTAGTAATTTTTTATACATATATCTGTTGATTAAAAGTTTTTTAGAAATTTATTAATCTTGCATTAAAATACTCTCCCAATAAGTATCAAATTAGCTTCATAAGATAAGATACCTCTTTATTTTTATTTGCTTGCTTTTTCTAAAATATTTTCATGATTAACCATTTTTATGTATAATAATCATAAAATTAAACTTAAAAAGTGCTCTTATTAATGGACCTCCTAAATCTTGTTTGTAAAAATTTGTTGTACAATATTTTTCGAAACCTTTTGTTCTGACTTGTACCAGAAAATAAATATTTTTCTTTCTTTCTTTTTATAGACTAATTCAGGGCAAAACATATACAAGTAACCTTCCTCACATATATATTTTTGAATGCATTTAAAACAGCCTCCCCTATCCTCACAACCAATTTCTTCTACATGGCCTTTACTATAAAATAAATTTTTTAAAGAATTTTCAGAAATTTCATGTGATAAAATCCTAATAATTTCTGAAAACTAAATAGTAGCTTATAAGTCTGAAATTTTCCTATGCAAGATGATATTATGTACACCAGGCTGTATGTTAACATAGTTTTGACTTAAAAAATAACTTTTTACATCAAACATCCAGTGGTGCCATTCTTGTCTTGTCCCCTTCAACTAAGAAATGCATGAAGTGTGCATTTGTTGCAATAATGTACGATAGTTAGTTTGTAAATCTGTAGATGCAGAAGCTTAACTTTTATGATGTAAAATAAAATGTAACAACATTAAATCACAAATTTGCGGATTACTGCATACACGTTTGGGGTTTCAAAGAAGCCCTTTTTCAATGCAAAAAAAGTGAGCTTTAATCAAATATTTTAACACCCAGATGCTTGCACTTTTGCACTCAAAAAAGGGGTTCCTTAAAACCTCGAAACATGGGCATACAGTAAGCTGCAAATTTAGCGTGATTTAAATTTCTACATTATATATATATATATATATATATATATATATATATATATATATATATATTATATATATTTTTTGTAAACAAAATTATTTATTTTTCTTATAATGCTTTATGTGCTAAAAATTATACAATATGAATATTTTAAGTTTTGCAAAAAGTACCAATATCTGTCAAAAAAATAAAAAATAAATAAAAACAAGAGTAAAATATTTGACCAGTAAAAATAAAAATGATCAGAAATATAGATTTTAGTATTAATTGAACTTTTTGGATTTTGAGCTATAGATTTTTTGGTATCTTATTGAAAAAGAAACTACAATTCTTAATTTACCAGACAAGAAGTCAAAGTTTAATGATGCATTAATCGTTAAAATGTTTATGCAATTCGTATTAAAACGTAATTTTAGCTTGAATTTTTTAATCATGTTCATATTTTTTAGAATTGAAAACAAATCAAAATAATAAATAAAAAATCTATGACATTCCTTTTGACATAATAACTTCAACAAACTAGTCCCATAAATACATAGCTTTTATGCAAGATTCAGGCTTAATTTCTTGGTTTGAGAATATGATTGAGAAACATTCAATATTTGTAATTGACTTAAAACTTCTGATTTAACTGATAAAATATAGCTGTAATATTTGTCAAACAGGGTGCAACAGTATTTGAACCTATATAGCAAACTAGCTATGTGAACCTATGTAGCAAAATTTTGGATCTTATTTATTCACGTTATAAAATGGTGTTTTTAATACAGAGGTAGTATTTTTAGCAGGCAGAAAATTATCTCAGTACCTGATATTTGTCTTCCACATAGGAAATGAAACTCAATGCGGTATTGAGAATCTTCATCAATTAAAGTGTTAAGATTCAAAATTATATTTTTATACTTTAATAGTATGAATCCTATTAATGTATTGGTATATTATACTTTGGTTATTCATTTTCATAATGTTATCTCATGATCTTCAATTTTCACTTCAAGTGGTATCTGCATTTGCTTAAAACATATTTATTTTCAAGTTTTCAGGGATATTTTTGGGATTTCCATTGTTAAGGGCAGTTTATTTGATATTTCCAACCTAGCTTTTGCCGCTACAAATTTGAATGAAATCATTTTGGTACTTTTACAATACTTTTGCTTACGCTTGTTGGTATTAACTTAATAGCTTTATACCCACATATCTTTTATGGTTCTATTTCATGTTCCTATTTTGTTACTCTTGAATGGATGGTGTGAGATTTTAATCAGTGTTTAAATATTGCTTTTCAATAAAGATTTCCAATGTGGTACTAAATTGTGCAATGTAGCATTCAATCATTTTTGTATTTGTCAGACACCTGCTCCATCAAAGTAATGACAAATTGACTAGAGCAATTCATGTGATACAATATGTTAAAACATAAAGCCAAGGACAGCCTTAACATACGGCGTAATAAAACGTGGAATAAGAAATTTGGTTTTCTGTATCAATTAAATAAACACTTGAATTCTTTTATGCATTCAAAACATAATATGAAATTTGCATTTGTTGTATGATGAGTGTGAGACCACTGAATTCTTTCGCTTCGAGAAAAAGCGATCAGTGACCTATAATTCAAACCAACGGTTTAATCACTAAGTTACAAACACTCAAATACAATAGTAATTATTAATTTTGCAAAAGTACCTTTATAAGCCCCACAATTAAAATGTAGAGGAATGTGGGGCAAAGTGGAAATGGTAAAATATTTTCACGGTTTACAACACCACCTATTTATCAATATTTTACCTATATTCTTAAACATCTAGTTGTTTTCAGACAAAAATGAATAGTTCTAAAAATCAAGGCATATAATAGGTTTTAGGTCCATTCCACAAAAAAACATTATTTTGTCCCATATGTGACACTTCATATATTCCATTAAAATATTAAAAGAGCATTGAATAAAATGTTCTTCTTGTTTAAGAAATTATGCGCGTATGTGTGATTCCTCCAGTAAAAAATGTTTTGCATTGCGTTTTAAAATTACTACTTTTTAATGATATCAATCGTCACATGCGTCACAAAATGGCTACCTTTACATAGTATGACCCTGAAATATAAATTTTTCCCAACGGCTAAAATTATTATTTATCAACAAATGAGATATGTTTCTGTAACATTGGAACCATAGCTTTCAAAACCAACTATTGACTAGTTTTGACATTGCTACATTAAAAATTATTAACCAATTCATGCAGCATTTTAGGAGGTTGACTATTGATAGCTTGCAGGTGAAGCATGCAAACAATGTAACAAAATTATTGAATGAAAATATAACTGTGTCAGGGGTATTTCTGTATTAAATGTAAAGATTAAAAAATGTGTTTACTCCTGATTAATTAAAATATTAAGATCTATAGCAAAATGTTGGTGAATATTTTTAAGTTCGATTGTTGGTGGAATGGCCCTTTATCAAAAATATAAAGTTATTTGCAACATAAATCTTGGAAGTAACTGAATTTATTGACTTAAATCATATCAAATGCCCAGTGCAAAATATCACAGAAATTGTATACATCTATATATAATGCATTTACATAATTAAAAGTAAAACGTGTGTAGCGTTTTAATTTAAAGTTCACTTTTAACAACAGGTTTCCTCGATGTGCAGTGACTATAAATACCTTTTCCAAAACATAAGGATTTGTTGAGCATTTCTTTTCCTTCTTTGAAAATGTTATACAGATCCATTTCTCCCACCTCTCCAAGGTAATAATGACACATTTCTTGTAATCTAATGAAAGGAAAAAAGAAAGAAATTGTAAAATTGTCTAAAAGTTGTGAAAAATACGCAGTAAGTAATGACATTTCATGAAAGATATTTGCGTGTGTATAAAAGATTTGCATATTAAGGATTTTTATTATAATAAAGTTATGTACATAACTTTTTTTCATAAAATAATTTTAAAAAAGAGCAATCAACAGTGTAATCTTTGTTCAACGAATTTTGAATGTCTTAGCTTTACTTTCATTTGGAAATTATTTTAAAAAGACAGAAAAGCAGTGGGGGATATGGTGACTGCTATATCTATGGAAAAAAATTATTTAGTGCAGGCCCTGTATTTGCTAACAATTAGGAAATTTGGTATGATAGCGTCCTCATTGCATGGTACAAACCATCTTGCTAATTCTAAATTGGAATATTTTATGGTGCAAAACTTTTAGGAATTTAATTTTGCCAAGAGTATTAAAAGCCAAAGTTGATTAACACTCAGGGGATATTTTACATGCCCCATAATCATACAACATTGACGCTGTCGATTTTCTGTATCTTTAAAATTCATCGATTAAATTGCAGATTTACGGGTTTGGGGGTACGTTTGTCTGTTACAGATCATTGTAAAACGTTTAATATGTGCATTTTTAAATCCTCTTCTGGACTCTGCCCCTTGCAATTGCGACATAGTAAATTGACCACTGTATTGATTGGAGCCAGGTTTGAAACTACGCCTTTGGGTGTAAGGGGCCAACACCAAACTAGTACATAACTAGATCTAGAGTAAAATTAGTTAATTAAGTGCAGTAGAGTCTCCAAAATCCGAGGTTCCGATTAATTTGAGGTGTTTTCTTGACATTTTTTCAGGCATATCTTTAATATTAGGTTGGTGCGTATGAAATGTCGGATTCTCTTTACATGCGGACGTTTGTCTCCCTGTTTTCGTTATACTTTTGTCTTTGGCATAACCTCATTCATAGTTGTATTGTCCATTGCCAGAGACTCATTTCAGCAAAATAGGTTTTCTCGAAGGTCTTCCCTTTTGTTATTTCTTTTGAGTTTATTGCCGATATGAATTCTGCCGACATTCGCGTCATTTTCTTATATGAGTACAAACTTGTTAATAGTGCTGCAAAAGCTGCACGCAACATAAACCAAGCGTTTGGGGTGAATACGGTTAACGATCGGAAAGTGCAGCGTTGGTTCGAAAAATTTCGGACTGGCGATTTTTCACTGCAAAATGAGCCGCGCGGAAGACCCAAAAGGTCTGTGAAGAATGATGACCTGAAGGCTCTAGTGGAAGCGGATCGAGCCGTATCCACGAGGGAACTTGCTATCAGGATGAAAGTTGACCATACAACGATATTGAGACACCTTTCTGAGATTGGCAAGGTTAAGAAGATGGACAAGTGGGTACCGCACGCACTGACAGAGCGAAATAAGCTGGATCGGTTAAACGTATGCCCATCATTGCTAACCCGATTTCACCGAGAGCCATTTTTCGATCGGATCATTACGTGTGACGAAAAATGGGTTCTTTATGACAATAGAAAGCAGGGCTGCGGAGTCGGAGGAAAAATGGTCGACTCCGACTCCGACTCCGGGATTTTAAAACTTTCGACTCCGACTCCGACTCCCGACTCCTGCTTTTTTTATTATTTATTTTTTTTTACCCAAATGTGAAGAGGGAAAAACCCAAAACAAAGGTTGAAATGTTAAGTCAATTTTTAAAAGTTTCATTTTTATTCATGGTCGTAGCCAGGACTCACTTTAGGGGGGGGGGGGTAGCAAGCTGGGGTATCCCAGTTGGAGGTCATGGAAGGTCATTGTGACCTCTCAAACAGTTCGATTTTCTCAAGAATTCTCGCAAGTAATTTCACCACATTTACCGCAATTCTCGGAGGTCACTGTGACCTCCCAAAAAGTTCATTTTCTCCAGAGCAAAAGACAAGTACCGCTCTTTTCATTTGACTCCGTACAAAACTAATCCTTTTCTTGTTAAATTGCCAGACTTTATTTTAACATATTGCATTTTTGCTGCAAATATTTTTTATTCACTTGCATAAGCCCAAACATAGCAATTCGTTTCACAAAGCAGACCCGCCATTTTGAAGCCCTTTTTATTGATCCTAGATGCTTACTATTTGGATATTGGACGCTGAAAATTTGTATCTGTTAGTTTCAAAGATATGTTTTCACCTCCATAAAATTTCATCCAAATCGGAGGTGGTCGGAGTCGGAGTCGACATGTTTTTCGGCAACTCCGACTCCGACTCCTTTGGTCCAAAATCAGTCCGACTCCGACTCTTCGACTCCGACTCCGACTCCGACTCGGCAGCCCTGATAGAAAGAGGTGTGCTCAAGCATTTAGAGCTGTTTTTAAGGGGCAAACACTATGAAAATGTAGACAGTCTAAAAAACTCGATATCAGAGTTTATTAATTCTAAAGACCAAATTTTTTTTAAGACAGGCATCTACGCTTTAAAATCTCGTTGGGAGAAGTGTATTGAAGCGAATGGAGCATACTTTGATTGAATAAACAGCTTTTGAAGAAAGATATGCAGTTTTATACAATCACTTAAGAATCCGACATTTCATACGCACCAACCTAATGGTTAAATATATTATTTGTATTAAAATCTAAAAACCGGAATCCTTTGGCTGCTGTAAAATTTCTTTTAGCACATTTAAGAAAGAATTAAAGTATGGAGAGATTGGTGTCAAAAAACTTGTGAAAGATTCTTTTACTACTTGAGATACATTAAGATATGCTGTGAAAAAATTACTGGATATGAAAAACAACTTGAAATTAACATTGTTTTATGTCCTTATGTCGTCAGAAAAGTGTAAAGTTTTAACTGCTAAAAGAATTTTCCAGATAATCAGAGGTAGCGCGAGCCCGAATTACCTCAGATTTTTGAGAGAAGGAACTATTTTTAAAATCAAAAAGAAACATGACCTTGTTAAAGAACCTTTCTTCAGATACATATAAATCAAATGATTGGACTAATAATAAATGAGATAAAACTATTGATAAAAAATCTGAAAAGTATCTTACAAAAAAATATCAATCTACGTATATATAAAGTATCAGAGTTCAAATTAATTATTACCTGTGAGACCAACGTCCTCCCATTTGTGTCATACCCATAACCTTTTCGGTTTCTAGTCCGGGACCAGACAGCCTGTTGATATTATCCACTTGTTTTACACCATATCTGTAACAATTTTAAAAGTCAAATGAGTGTTTAGCCTTTGGATGGAAGTTAAGTGATATGGCCCACCAAAGGTATTTGAGCCCAGGCCTGTCATTTAGGAGGCTCAGGTGCATAATATTTTTCATGTTTATTTTTAGCTACCTATTCGATTTATTTAAAAGATTTCTTTCTGGTGAGAAACTTTGATAAATTAAAATCAAGTATGAAACAACTTCAGTTTAAATTTTCTCTAATATTTGAGAGAGTTTTTTGCTTTTTCGAAAAGCATAAATTTATTCAACGTAATGCGGTGGAACTATCCATGAAGTACGTTCAGTACTTATACAATTACTAGCTGCGTGGCCCGGCTTTGCACGGCCAAACTTAAAAATAAAAATTATGTCAAGTAACTTGTGTCTAAAGAAGTCCCGATTGAATTCTAACTTAAACTTTCCCCACACGCAGAAAAGCTGAAAAAACATAACTTTTTGAATCAATTTGAGCCTTGGATGTTTAATACGAAATGTGGAAATGATATTAGCAATTCCAACTATCTGCCAGAGAGTTGAGTTAATACACTAAATACTCGATTAGATTGATGAAAGCCTTCAAAAATGGAGTTTTAAATTGAAATTACAAAGACAGAATCAGGTCTAAAATTGAAATAAAAAAATAACTACCCATCGGATTTTGTTGAAACTGGTCTCTAAACCTTCCCAGTACCAAAAGGAACAAACGGTGAAAATTTCAGTCAAATCTCCCGGGTAGTTTCTGAGATCTTTGGGAACATACACACAAATATACACATTTACCAACATTCATTTTTATAGATATAGATTAATCAGCGGCAGGGTTTTCTTCAAGAATTCTTCAAATAACATGCCATGTTGTAAATGTTCACTATTTTCTTGTTATAGTTAAAAGAAATGAGAGATTAATCAAACAAGTCACATTACAAAGCAAAAGATGAATCTAATGAGTGAATTAGTTAATGTTTTTTTTCCTTTCTTTCTTTTGTTTGTGTGTGTGTGTGTGTGGTTTTGGAACTTAATTAGAAGTAGTGGTCAAAATGTATTTTTAAGAAAGAGAAAAAAAAAATGTTGTTTTCCAGGATAAAAGTTTGTTCGAGTTTTCTTTCTGCATTCATTTCTCCTCAGTGATTTCAGCAAAATGAAAATCACACTAGACCAGACAGGTTTTCAATTTAAAATTAAAAAAAAAAAAGATGTAGTATGTTTCAGGTATATTTCATTTTATAAAATCTCATCAGTTATCTTTTTTAGTCCAGTTATGTCAAGTCTCAGTTATGTTAAATAGTCCTTCTTCTTGAGAAAACCAGTTAGAGCCACTATGTGGACATCAGAGTTTATTTATTGACAGCTATTTTCAGACAAATCAGTCAAGCAACGATCCAGCATGGGTAGCCACAGAAACTAAGTTTTTTTTTTTTGAAAACTTATTTTTCCTAGAATCAAACTATTTTGAAATGATTTGCTTAAAATTGATCATGGATGCCTTCTGTAAAGATACTTTGCAAAAGTAAAGTCAAGTAAGGTCATATTTTGCTCACTTATCTGCAAAATATCCCATAAACAGGACGTTAAATAACTTAATATGGCAACGGCGAACTATTTTAAGCCTAAACTGTATGTAAACGATTCCAAGTAAGAGTTTTAAGAAGATAAAAATTGAAAAAAAAAAAATATTAAAAAAACTTGAGCATAAATGGGTTAATAATGTTTTAGTATCAAATGAAAAAATGGAAAACATATTGTATTATGCAACAAAAACCTTCAGAAGAATGCTTACTCATCAAAATTCTTAGTGCATGTGTGCTCAAGTAAATCTATGATATCTGATTCTTGGAGAGATCGTTTTGCGGCTCCTTTCTCAAAGGCACGAGAAATCTATAAAAAAAAAGAGTTATTGACATGATTTTTGACTGAAGAAAAGTTGCATACAATCGCTGAATTTCCATAAGATTAAGATTGTCTAAACACATACTTGGTAAGCTACAGCTAAACAGGCATCACATCGTAAATGATCTGGCATATGGTTACTCCGAGTTTCTTCCTCTGAGAGCTGTGGTACTGATAGGGATATTTTTTCTTCTTTAACAGCTGCTTCATTGCCACCTTTATAAAAGGATTTATAACTATTATTTAAGATCATCACAATTAAAATGTACTGTCAAACCATCTATTAAGTGAAAAATTGTTAAATAATTAGAGCAAATAGCTATTTTGAGTTCATACATGAGCATCTTCATCAGTGTAACCTTGAAATAACTATTTACAGTAGAATGATACCTTTATAACGTTGACATAGATAATGTAATTTTTGGAAACTAGGTATCAACTCCACCACAGCTGCAGACTTCGCTGTTAAACACATTTTGTGGTTTATTTTGCGGAATTTTTTTTGGTGGTTTTAGATAACTGCAAGTGCTTGCAAACAACAACCGCCAAAAAAATTGCCAAATCTGTAGCTGCGGTAATAGGTAAGTACCCAATTTTTTACAAGCGGCACAACTTTTCAGAAGAAAACAATAAGTTTTGTAATTTAAAAAAGACTACTGTTTCACCTTGCAAACATACAATTTCTTAGGCAGTTGAAATTTTTGAACAGTTTTTCAGAGTTCTAGGCACCAAAATTATCTGTACCTATACCTATGCATCGGGTCTTAATGGTGGCACAAGCAAAGACTGGGTGCTTTATCAAGGAGTCGCACAAGGGCGGATCCAGAAACTTTTCAAGGGGGAGGGGGGCAGCGATTGATTTTTTTACCTTCATATATATATATATATATATATATATATATATATATATATATATATATATATATATATATATATATATATATATATATATAACCCCCTCAAAAAATGGCACATAAACCCATCCCTAAAAAAGAAGCATAAAAACACAAACATACGTATGTGTGCGTGCGTGTTGCTGGGTCTTTTTTCTTTTTTTTGCTGAACCCTCCCACCTATGTTTTTTTTTCTTCCAATGCTATTGCTTTCTGTGTTTTTTTTTAAATATTTTTAGAAGAATGACCTTTGTAGGGGATGCATTTAACTCTTGTAAATGAAGGAGGGTAGAATATCCCTAATTTTCGGGGGTCGGGGGGGGGGGGGGAAACACATTTGCAATTGTAAAAAAAAAGGAGAAAAAAAGTTTCGGAAAACCTTTTTTTTTTAGTTACGAAAGTGTACATCTGATTTTATTTTCACGTTTTTTGTATCGCCAGTTGATTCTAAAAAGCGGTACATTTAGGTCGATCGGTTAGATTATAGGTCGATCTCGCGTATAAGTCGACCCCCCTACTTTTTTAAGGAAAATCGGAAAAAAAATCGAAAACCCGCGTATACATGGCTGCCACACTTCCGTCTGGCGGACGGAATTCCGTATTTTGTAAAGTGTCGTATCATTTGGAAATTTGTTTCGTGAAAAAATGAAATGAAGCTTTGAAAAAATATCTTATTCAGATTTTTCAAAAAAAAAAAAAAATCAAGCAACTGCTTAATAACTTTCTCTCTAGTTGCACCCCCTTGAAGACTAGTAATTAAATAAATTATTTCAATCATAACTACATTAATCCAGAAAATTATGTTAAAGCTATTTTTTTCCAGTGTATCTTTTAGTCAAGAATCTGTTACCAGAAACGATTTTTACTCTCAAGAATCTTTTAACATGAACTATAAAATTAGAAGCTTTTTTTCTTCAGTAACAAATACAGTAAGTTTTTTGTTATCACGTTTCCTTCCAAAAAATTTTTCGAAACAACTATTCTGAAAGTTTAGATTTTACTTTTATTATATAGTTAATTACAACATAAAAATGCAACATATTTGTGCATTAAACATCAGACATATTACGCGCTAACATGTTTGTGTCGCAAAATGACGCCAAGTGCTTTTCAGTCTTGGTTATTTTTTAGAGTGGCACCCATGCGCGTATAAGTCGAGACCACACTTTCTGAAATGATCGGGAACCTTTTGCCGCGATTTTCAACTATAAATGTTTTGAAAAGAAGGAAATTGAAATGCACTGAACATTCTTGTGTTAAAAACAGCACGATTGTTATTCTTTTTCACAAAAAGAGTTCATTTTTGCGATCGCGATTTTTGTAAATCGGGACCGATCCGGGAACGTTTCATCGCGATATAAAGAAAAAAAAACGTTTTAAAAAGAAGGAAAATGGAATGCAGTGAGCATTCTTGTATTGAAAATAACACGATTGTTATTCTTTTCACAAAAAGAGTTCATTTTTGCGATCGCGATTTTTGTAAAGGGTTCGATTTTACGATCGCAGTTTTTTTAAGGGTTCGATTTTACGATCGCGGTTTTTGTAAAGGTTCGACGATTTTTGCTATTTGTTACTTTTATTTTTCATTAT
The DNA here is from genome assembly GCA_038373865.1 of Uloborus plumipes. Lineage (NCBI taxonomy): Eukaryota > Metazoa > Arthropoda > Arachnida > Araneae > Uloboridae > Uloborus > Uloborus plumipes. The sequence goes on from JAXGGA010004814.1 coordinate 47,145, forward strand.
CATTATCAATAAAATTTTGCGATGTAGCCGTATTACATTGTTTCAGAAGACTAAACACCATCAATAAGAAAATTAGCGAATTCGGCAATTTCCGCACTTTTTACGACGTCGGTCGTTTATTGTAAATATTTATTCTTTATTTCACAATCAAATCATGCAAAAATACAGTAGAATGTATGAGTATTTACTTCTTTAGCGTTTGTTTAAAATAGTTGGACTGAATCTGAAAAATCTTCTTTTTTTTTTTAGTGGTTTTTTTTCCAAAAGTTGTTTGGGAAAAATTTTCGGAAATTCTGCCCCGCGTATAAGTCGACCCCCTAACTTTCAACTTCATTTTTTGGACTAAATTTTTCGACTTATACGCGAGTATATACGGTAATATAAACTACAGTAACTATGCTGAAAACCGATGTAAGCAAGTGATGATGTGTTTATTTTTTTCTCTTCCCTCGTTCTTTATCTCTGCAGATTAATATCAAGGATTTGTCGGTCCATATTTTTTTAAATATTTTAATTGATCTTAATTTGCAAAAGGCATAACATTTAAAAGGTTTTGTTTGATTACTTTATTCTCATATTTCTGCAGTCTCAATACCCATACAAGGCCTCGTAATGCAGAATTTTGTGTCTATTTTTTAAAGAATTTCCCTAGAAGAAGAAAGAAAATGAAAATATGCAATTGGGTGGGGGGGGGGGGGGCATGGGGGGCCCAGCATTAAAATTGGTACCGGGCCCCATCGCTGGTAGCGGCGGCCCTGCTTGGGGTCGTACTAGGTCTGGAAAAAGGCAATAATGCTTTACGCAGTCCCCAGTTGCATGAATTTCGATATGGGGAAGTTTAATGTATGGAGGTTCGATTGGCAAATAAATAGAGTGTTCTACTGTGAACAGATTTTGGACACATTACAGTCGACGCTCGTTATAACGACCACTCGTTATAAAGGCCATCCTAATATAACGACCGGTGAGAAAAACCCCAACTGTATCCCAACATACTCTATTTTCTACCTCTTATAGCGACCCCTCGTTATAAAGACCGTTTTCCGTAGGACGAAGGCGGTCTTTATATCGAGCGTCAACTGTATTAATAAGACTATTTGAGATTCATTAGTAATTTATTTAAGATAAATTTAGGGGAAAACATAAAGTAACAACTTCTACCAGAATCTGATTTTGTTCTCACAAATTTTAAAAGATAAAAGTGATGTTTCCATATTCACAATTGGCTAAGTTTAAGTAATAATTAATAATATAACTATAATTGAAAAAAATATGTATGGAATTTGTAAAGGCAAATACAATAGTTTGACAGAGGACTCGCATATATATTACCTGAAAATTGACAACGGACATTCTAATGTTTAAAAAGTTGGTAATAAGATAAAACGAGAAACTTCTGACAACGTACGCTTTCGCTCAGACACCAAATTTTGGATAGAGCAGTTGTTTCATTCTGCAACAAGGTTGAAATACATTGACGTCAAAAAATTGACAAGAATTGCAGCTATCGAAATCTTCCCCTCAATTACATTGATAAAAATCTTGCGCTTTACAAGCTTTAAACTATTTGTTCTTTCAAAAAAAAAACACGAAGTTAGAAACACAATGTCCTGGCACTCGCACTCGAAAAAAGGTATATTTCTGATTACATTAATTTTGACACAAAAATGCTTCATTCTCCGTACCATCCCTGATTTAAATTTTTAAACAAATAGTTTTGCAAGTACCTACTTACAAGAAACTAATATTAACGTAAGCAAAATAGCGTTGAATAAAATACTATTCACAACTTTTGATAAGACTTCCATCACTACTCACAATTTTTGATGCGGTTTCCATGACAATAAACCCCACAGATACAGTTAATGATTACTGTGTGTTCTGAGTCCTGATTAGGGGGGGGGGATACTTTTTACGGAGAGAGGTTTCACCTCTGTGAAACTCAATTTTTATTGTTTCATTTGAATAATTTATAGCTAAAACATGCAGCTATAAATTTTGTTTTTATTTTTTATTGAAGTGAAAATTGCTAAACTTTTTTGGCAATACTGCATTTGTTTACTTGCATAGTTTCGTTTCCGTGTTTTGACCTGTACCAGAAAAAAGTTAAGTTTCAAATTAATTTCTACTTGTTTCATCCAGGCCATAACTCACATGCATCTAAACATAAAAGGCACATACTCTTATTTTTAAACTTTCTACTGCAACAGCAAATTTTCTTCTTTAACAGTGCACTGCAACTTACGAAAATAGTATCACTTTCGACATTGCGTAAATGGGTAATGTCGCCAATTCTCCACAGAAGTTTTTGTATGGACCTGAGAAAAAAATCATTCAGGACCTTATTAGAAAGAACTGCGTCGTTGTCTTCTCTAAAAGTCAGTGCATTTATTGCAAGAAAGTGAAAAAGGTATTTTTACTTTAATAATGTTTTATTGTGATCGTTCAAGCCCTGGGTACTTACCGCATTATTAATCATCGTGATTACTTTTGTATTCATTGCTTCAACTATTTTTACAAAGATAAGTAATTGGCGAAATTAAATTTCAAATTGGCCTTTTTGATGAACTGTTAAACAAAACAGACTACTCCAAGGCTAAAAGTACCCGTAAAGTAAAAAATAATCGCACAGTAATCATGTTAAGCCTTTACCCTGTAGAATAATCTTCTAAAAAAAGTTTTAAATTACGCCAAAAGTTCTGATAAGTTAATTCACTCCAACTAAAAACCAACATTAAACGCTTTATTAAAATGTTAAATAGGTTGCCAAAATAATATATCGAGCCCTTGCAGTATTAAAAGTCCTTTTTAAATGTTAAATGACTCAAAACTGAGCGAAAATAACTACAACCAAAGCATTATTTCCCATTGTCACTGTCACCAAACAAGTGCATCTACATTCTACAATGGAAAAGTTTTGTTCACCGATCGGCTTTACCATATTAAATCACTTAAAAGTGAAGGGACCATTCTTTGCAATTGTTGGAAGCTGAAATAATTGTCCATCCTAAAGCTCTGTTGTGACTGCTATTGGGTCTAAATTTTAAATAAGGATAACAAATTGACCAATAATCTGTACCTCAGAACCAGACTAACGTAAGTCCATTTTCGTCATTTTTCGGTAGAGGGGAAAAACGATTGTCGAATACATCGTTTTCCCCCTCTACTGAAAAATGACGAAAATGGACTTACGTTAGTCTGGTTCTGAGGTACAGTAATGTCTTCTAGATATACCTAGAAAACTTAAGTAGCCTTCAAAGTATGCTCCTTGTGTATCAAAACACTTCATTAGGTGACTTTTTCTTTCTTTGTATGCTCCCTGAAAGTCAGCATACATACAACAAGCAAATGAAAGATCCTTCATGTCCCCCGTATAAGCTCAAATACAGCAAAGTATTGAACAAAGTTAGACAGTCAAATTTTGTGCAAAAAAAAAAAAAGAGCAGACAGGTCTAACGAGTGCAATAAAAAATTGCTGCTATTAGGGAGCTTTTTCATGAGAATTCTTAGTATTACACCAGCTTCATGGTTACAGAGTAAATGTCACAAAATTATCTCACGACGATTTCTCCCAATCTTCCTGCAGCTCCAATGATGCCCCTACAGACTTTTCTGTGTTTCTCAGAACTAAGCTGACTCCAAAGAAAGCAACCATGGAGCCCTGGATGCTGTCGAAGTGGCTTGTAAACATGATCTGAAGGCTGTTTCATTTGCTCACTGTCAGAGAGGTTATGAAGCTTAAAAAATTGACTGACAGAAGTGTGTTAATACTCATGGGTCACGCTTTGATGATTATTGAAGTTTTGTAGTAATATTTATAAAATATTTTGATTTATGTATATTCATTATATTATTACTTAAAATAAAGATCCTGTATTCACTCTCGAAGCTAATGGTATCATGAAACATTTGTAGTAAAATAATTTATAACTTTAACTGTTCATTCTATCTGTTATTGTTTTCAGTATAGATAATATTTGAACCTCTGAAGAAAAAGAAAGCGACATTGTTACATGAGTGATTTTACCTGTTTTTTAGTTTAAAAACTTTAGTTATCACATCACTGCTTTTAAAATAAACTAGAAAAAGTAAAACTTTTGCCTCCTTTCTTTGCAGTTTTTCCGATTTTATTACCTACCTAGAAAAGCTTAATTATTTTAGGATTTTTTTTTTTTTTTTTAGAAACCAGCATCAAATTTAGTGCATGGGACGAATTGCTAGATCTTCGCCATCAATAATTCATTTATTTATTTTTGGAAACTTGCCAACATTAAGCTCGTGCTTCGACGAAAATTGCGTGCTGTCTTTGAGATCTCAATCCTTTTGCCTCTTGAAATGTTTTTAATCATTCAAAAAACCGTATGCTATTTCAACGTAATCTTCCTTAAATCTGCTTGTTTTATTTTTTAGTTATTCTTTTAGTTATTTATTTTAAAATTTGAATTATGTTATTAATTCATTGACTGCAGCAATGTAACCCATTATTTTGCCGAATCTGCGACTTCAAATGAGTTTTTCTTGAATCGTTAATTCAGGGTGTGGCCGAGAAATTTGCTAATTTGAAAAGTCAATAAAAGAAAAAGTACTTCATGTATCAGTTTATTTCCTTTTATAAGATATTGTACTCATTCTGAATTTTTATTTTTAACTAGATTTAAAAATTATATCTGGCAAATGGCACCCCTTATTAATGATGCTCTGATCTACATTAGATTTTAAGTTTTTTTCCACTCTTTGGAGCATATCTACTGGGATGTTGGCGATAGCAAGCCGGATATTATTCTTCAGGTGTTGCAGAGTCCAGGGCTTGTCGTTGTAAACCATCGATTTGAGATACCCTCATAAAAAACAGTAGCAGGTTGTAAAATCGGGAGAGCGCGCCGGCCACGGTACGTCACCGCTCAAGGAGACGTTATCACTCAACTGTTGAGCACCAGCAAGTTTGTAGGGATGAAACTGGAATTTGTTGTGAAGAATTCGTCTCAGTGTGCAATCAGAAATCCCCAGAGCAGCAGCGTGACTACGCACCAAACGCCTGGGAGAGCACAAAAATGACTCCCTCACTCTCTCGACGCTTTCTGGAGTTTTAGAAATCCCTTGACGTCCTAATCCTTTTTTTTCGCACACTCCCACTTTCCCTGAATCTTCACCCACAAAACAGTTGATTCCCAGTCAGGAACGAGATCCCCGGGATGAATTTTGTACCGAGTTCGGAAGGCACATTAAGTGGCCACCACCAAAAGAGTATTTGAAAAGTAAGCCCCGGCAGCGAAAGCTCGTTGCTCCTTTGTCTAACGCATGTTACAACTAAATTGTGAGATAACAAAACTTCAGGACCCTCGCTCTAAAATGAAACTGTCCCCACCCCTTTCATCATTCACTCATTGCTAATTAGAATCCAATTAAAATCAGCAAGTTTCTCTGCCCCAACCTGTAAATAAATTATAGTTTGAAAAAACTAAAAAATACGCTTTTAGAGTTAATTTTCAAAACTATTGAATATCTGCTAAGTTTACATGCATTTATAATACACCAACATGTAATATAGTTTAGCTTTTAGTATCAATAATAGTATCAAATATAATACTTTTATATTTTTGCAAAGAACGTGAATTTATCTTTTATTTTGAGTTACATACATACAAACAAGCAAACCCACATGTGAAACTAATAAAAGCGTATAAAAAGCGGTGCATTTTAGAAGCCAAACTTTTGTAAAGACTGCGAAATCATGGGTTGTTTTAACGCAAGGATTCCCAAACTTTTTAGTCCACAGAACCCTCTGTACTTCGCTTTTACTTTAAGGAACCCTATATATATATATATATATATATATATATATATATATATATATATATATATATATATATATATATATATATTAAATAATGATATAATGTTAACTATCTAGGAATGAAACTGGAGCACCAATAGAAAGTCATGAGAAGTCACTGTGAGTGTGATCTCCCAAAAATGTCCTTTTTCAGAAAATTTTGACTAACGATTTTTCAAAGCAGGAAAAAGTATTGCCTAATTGTTTTTTTTTTTTTTCTTTCAAGTATAAGGATGTTATTCTCATGTTTTGTCTTACGGTAAAATTGGGTGCTTCAGTCAGCAAATTCAAAACTTCTTTCCTCCCAAAAATTTTAAGCTCGGGATGCCCTGGAGTGAAATGATATATGAAAAATGATTATCATTCAAATACTTTCTTCTAAATAGAAGAAAAGATAAGTTCCGTGAAAATTTTCGCATTTGAGATTAACACGTTTTAAGGTGGACTCGTTTCATTTAGACCTCTTTTGGAAACAAGCTATCCGTCTGTTAGTGTTTGCATGTATTTGACAAATATTTTGTGGGTGCTCTAATTCAAAACGTAATACATGTGAAACTTAATATACATGTGCGACCCTATGTGAACAGGTGATGATTAGTTTTTGCAGCAATCGCTTTAGGGGGGAGGGGACACAGTCGTATGATTTCTGCTTTTAACATGACTGCCGCGGTTTCGAACAATAATGCATGAATTCTTCTTAAAAGTGACACATATATACCGTGTTGAGAGAGGTGCAGATAAAGTTTTCCCCTCAATCGTTTCAAAGACAGGGTATATTAGAAAAATTTCCTTTATGACAGGAAAATATTCTATGCAATTTTCTTTTGCTTGACCAGGAGTCACAAAAATTCTGCTTTCTTTTTAATACTGTTATTTCAATAAATAAGGCAACTGTATCTCCTTGAAAGAAAATAGAGACTTTCTTCAGTTTGCCAGAAATGTCGGCAAAAGTATCTGATGAAACATTTGAAAAACATTTAAAGCCGCTGAAGATATTGATGTTTTTCGCTCTAGATTGGGGAAAAAAATCAGTCTATCAAGGAGTTCTTACAATATTTATATCATTGTAAGTTCAAACATTCATATTAACTTCTCTTTTGGTTTTGGGGAGCACAGCACATCTCTTATCAAAAAGTAGTCATTTTCTGATTTGTAGGGTCTACTCATGTCTTCATGAATCTTGCTCAATAATCTTGACTGGAGGGAGCAACACCTGACAAAATGAACTACTTCTGAAGCTTCACGAAGAAGTCTGTTCAAATCACATATCTTCTTTCTTACCTTGGCAGGGCAATACAATGCACTATGACACTCAGTGGCAGATTTCAGGTTTGGAGGCACGTTGCTATATGCATTTTAGGAGACTTTTTGTCTATTACAAAACAATGTAAAATTTCTAAATGAAGTTTGATATGAGTTCTGATTTTTTTTAATTACTAACAGTATACCTTACTTTTTTTTTTTTTTTTTGGAGCTTTTATTGTTACTTTAGGTCAGGAGTGGCCAACCTTTCTAGGGAGAGTGCCACTATCTGGGGAGAAAAAACTCAGCGTGCCACATTGTATTTCTCCGACAAACTGAAAATTTTTAAAAAGTTAAAAATAGATTTTAGGTAGGCTGACTATGTAATTCTTACTCAAATGCAACATTTTTTCTCGTAAGTCTGAGCAATTGAAATCTAAATGATAATAAGGATAAAACAAGTCCAAACTTAAGAGCTATCATTAATAAACACTTTTACAAGTTCTGTCAGTTGGCTTATGTTTGAAAAAGAAACAAATAACATCAAACATTCTATTCTAAAAATTAAACAGTCTGTACTTAATGTGGTTTATGAGTCTGTATCTTTTTTTACCAAAGCTTTAATGTTAGGATTAGTTCTTGAGAATCCTAAGAAGTTTTAGTGTTTAAGTGCTATCAATTAATATTCAACGGTATTTTGATTTTTCTGCATTTATAACAAAAAATATTTTTTTAGACGCGTATTTTGAACCTAATCTACAACAGCATCAGACGGCTAAAGTGTGTAAATGGGAAAAAAAATTATTGATATAAATTTCCAAATTTCTATATAACGTGTATGATTTTCTGTTGAAGTAAGCTTTTATATTAGATTACCAATGTAAAAGGTCAGTAATTCTGATTTGGATTTCAGAAGGGTAACAAGTAGTGTCTTACTGAGAAAAATACAAAGAATTTGAAAATATCAGCATTTTTTTCATGATCCTGAAAATTATCACACCTAACACTGAATGAATATTTAAAATAGGTGTAACATTTTCTCCATATATCACTGGAAAATTATTAAATTTGGTTTGATACTTTCAGTATTAAATTTAATGTTTTATCCTTTTTTCTTCAAAGTATAGGGAAAGAAACTGAAGTTTCATCATAAAATAATGTAGATGTCCTAAACTGGTTTAGGAAACTTTTTTTGTACTATCTTAAATTTAAATTACTTAAACGCCAGATAATAAGAGATCACATAGCTAAATGCATTTCCTATTCTTCATTCCTAATTAGCAAGTCCTTATTGCTCCTACATTTTAAAAAACACGCTCCCTAAAATTCTAAAATCTTATGACTATTTTTCCTTTGGACCGCTATTGCACATTTCAGTGAAGGAGTAACTTGCCATGCTCTCCTCTTTCTCCTGGGAAAAGTTCACAAAACATTCAGAGCTCTAATTCGTAGTTTGTTAATACAGTGAGCTCTACAGGGTCATCAGCGGAGAAAAAGTCTCATTCTTTGGTAAGGAATTTTTGTGATAAATAATTCGATGATATTTTTGAAGTTTTTTCCCCAAATTATTTTCAAATAATGTAACAAAAACAATTTAAGGATCTTCATTTGTGCAACCATAGCGACTTTTGTCCAATCTGGTTTCTTAATTTTACTTGCAGAGTAATTTTTTTTTTTTTTTAATTTCATCACCCGTAGCTGAAACTTGCAGATCAAGAATCCATTCTGCAACATCGAAAGCTTCATTCGTGTCAAGCACAAATATGCTTTACAAAGCATTGTCTGTAGCGTCACAGCTTTCGTCGGATATCCGAAGCTAACGCTAAGTACTTTGCAATATTGTAGTTAAGACAATTTGTGGGCCAGCCTCCTGACACTTAATACAAATACAAATACAAATGCGACGACCAGCAGCAGGCTCTGGGCCCAACTGGGCTGGTCCTAGTCAGATTAAAGACCCCAATGAAAATCAATGGCCCTCTTAAAGCTATCTACTCCATTGCTCCTTACCGCCTCTTCCGGTAAACTGTTCCAACTTCTCACTACCCTGCTAAAATAGTAATTTTTTCGAATTTCCAGATTAGCCTGAGATTTGATCAGCTTAAAACAATGACCGCTTGTCCTGCTTTCCGTGCAAAAATCTAACCCTGCAACATCATTTATTTTAATCAATTTAAATAACTGAATCATGTCCCCTCTATGGTTCTCCTTTGCTCAAGACTACATATTAAGCATTCTAAGTCTGGAATTATAGTCTCAATTAGAAAATCCGTTTACTAACCTTGTAGCCCTTCTTTGTACCCTTTCCAATAAATGAATATCTTTCTTCAAATAAGGAGTACAAAACTGAACGGCATACTCCAAATGAGGTCTTACTAAAGTTTTATATAGAGGCAGAAGAACCTTTTTAACTTGTTTGAAATACATCTATTAATAAACCCAAGCATCCTATTTGCTTTGTTACTAGCTATGCTTCACTGTTGGCTGAACTTGAAGTCCTGATTTATTAAGACACCTAGATCCATAGCATTATCTGCCTTACTAATGACTGAACTCTGTAAATAATAGCTTGTGAATCGTCATAATATCATTATATTTATCAGTTCAAGGGTTTTAATTTGTATCAATATTTTTGAGATCGACATTTTCCCCTCAATTTTGGAATTTTTCAAAAAGTCTTCGCATGCCAGTTACTGCTCTGCCGTGCCACATTGTGGCACGCGTGCCGCGGGTTGACTACCCCTGCTTTAGGTCAATGGCAATCAATCAAGCTTGATCTTTACTGCCCCTGTTAAAGATTAATTTTAAACGTTTTACAATGTGGTTTAAAAAAATTTAATACTGAAACTTTTACATGAACCAAAAGTGAATCGGCATTTATTATTGTAAGACATTTCGAGCTTCCAGATAGTTCTAATTGCTTCTTAAAAAGGCTCATTTTATCCTTTAGAAAGCTTTGAATACTGAAGAAAATAAATACCTTTGTGCGATAGATGTGAAGTTTATTCCAACGTTAGAGATGCACAAATATGCAGGTATACCGCAGACACGTGTTTCGAGGCTACAAGGAGCCTCTTTTTCAATGCAAGAGGTGTGAGCTTTAGGATGAAGAGTCATCCGATAAAAGCAACACTTTCGAACAAAAGACAGTATAAATAGCAAGAACTGGATGTTAACTAAACAAACAAGACAATGCTTAGAGCCGAAATTTATTACATGAAACCATCAAGAAAAAACCGTTAAGAAATAAATTTCCAAAAGATCCCATAGATCATAAATATTGTCAAAAAATGAAACCACTTATGAATAAATTAGCAATAAATTTGCAAATAGGGAAAAAATATATACCGAAAAACAGCAGAAAGAAAACAGAATGAAATAAAATGAAATAAAATTTTAAATTAATCAAAAAATGTGAGCAAAAAATTGAAATGTAAAGATTAGCAACCAAAATTCTAACAATTAAAATTTATACAAATGGACGCCAAACTGCAGAAAAATAAGGAATAGCATTTATATCGTTAACTAAGTCAGAACTGTTTTTCAAAATGTGGAAGGATTCCCAAAAATCAATATCTGATGGGTTGGGGCATTTTTGGACAATTTGAAAGGAATTAAAATCGAAAGAATGATTCTTGTCCCAACAATGTTGCGCAATACTAGACTTATTTAATTGCTGCTTTTTCACATAATTCTGATGTTCTTTTAAGCGGAATTTCAAAGCCCGTCGCGTCTGTCCTATATAGGATAAATTACAAATGCAATTAATTTTATAAATACCACAACTGTTAAGAGGATGAATGGGATCTTTAAGAGAAGAGAAACATAGTTTATTCATAGGAGAGAATACCACCTGGAAATTGAAACGTTTGAGAATCTTAGCAACCTGATAACTCACAGAGGGAAAGAATGGCAAAACAACCAAATTCTTTCTGATGACAGTTCTCTCAACAATATTCTTTTCGGATTTATTAGAAAGTTTTTTAAAAATGGAATCAATCAAAGTATGAGGATAATTCATTTTAGGGAAACATTTGATGCATTTTATAAACATTGGATTCATATAAATTAAACTAGCCGGGTACCCGGCCCTGCCCGGGTTTCTGTGGGTGTAGGGTGGTTTAGTGAAACTCATTCATAAATTTCCCAACACTACAGTGCATATCTATAAACATAATGGCTACTTCTGTAAACAATGGCTATGTTATGGATAAACTATAAAAAAAAATAATGCAAGCTAAAAAAAAATAGCAAGGTTCAAATAATATTTGAGTAAATAGGAAAGGTTATAAGCTTGGTATATTCAAATAAATATATATTGTATATATATATACAGTATCAATCGCACTGAAATTAACCATTTCCAAATGTTGCTCGTTAAATAAGTCCCATTATTAGTTTCTATCCTCGTGACAACATTGGTGAGGTGAAAACATCTTATGTACCTAATTTAGAAATTTTTTTGACTATAAACCTTTCTATTCTCTAACTATTGCCAAAATCAATTTTTTTTTTATTTCACCCGTTAGCGATTGTTGGCTCACATAAATATAAAAATCCTTAGAAGGCAATAAATTCCATACCTACTCCAGAGAAGCCTTGGTTCAAAATTTTCAATATGATTACAATCAATATTGTTGCTGCATGGCACCAAATTTTTGCAACAATGGGTTGAAAATTTAATCATTTAATGGGGAAATGACATACAATTAACTGTTTTCCATAATAACTTTTTTAAACTAAGCTTTTTAGAAATAAATTAAAGCGTATCCTGCTCCCTGTTACTGTAGCTATCTACGGTGAAAAAATGGTTAAAATCGGTTCAGTAGTTTGGAAGATTACCCCGGACATACGTTTTCAAAAGTAGTCTTTTATGTATATAGATATGAAGCAAAACTATTTTATTTTGTTGAACGATTTGTATTATTGTTTTCTCTCAATGATACATTTAAAACATCATGTATTGATAGCCCACTTTCCCCATGCTGGGGTAAAGTGGGTCTTGTTCAGAAATTAGTGTACATTTAAACAAAATCCGTTAATATCAATTTTGACTCAGGTATACAATGAAATTAAAATGCATTAATTTCATTAAAAGGTACAAATGCTCTAGAAATTTTTTTACCTGTTATTTAATGAATGAAACAATGTCATCAGTCATATTCTTTTTGCTATGATTCACAACACTGAAAAGTTCTTGAACAATCTGCAACTTTATATTATGTTCGAAAACGCTCCATATGTCGCCAAGCTTGGCGACGCTTGGTAATTTTTTGCCAAATTAAGTTGCCAAAAGTGATGCCAACATGGCGATATCTAGTCAGCTTCTCGCCAAGCCCATTGACTCCAATGTCAAACTAATGGTAAAGCAGGGACAATAGAAAGGAAGTAAATTAGCAAAATAAAAGCTAATTTTAGCAAGATAATAAAAAATAAGCATATAAAATCATAAAAATAGCACTAATTTAATAAATATGTAACGCCATAGAAAACCCTTGGGGAAATTTAGCCATAGACCTACTTTACCCCACCTCAAAAAACATCTCATAACAAATGGAATTATTAACTTTGTTTTTCCACCTTTATTTAGAGCTGATCCCTAGATGTCCTACTACAAGTCTATAACAAAATTAATAGCATTTGCCAATAAATAATTTTTCCAGAAAAAAGTTCATAAACAGCAAACTTTTACATATCACATACAATGAACATAAGAAAACGCTTTGTAAACATTTAACTTGCTTCCAGTGTTCTAAAACTAAAAAAAAAATATATATATATATATTTGCTACAATCTCAATTTATGTTTTAAAAAAAGTATCAAATAAATATTTAACTTAGAAAAGAGAAAATGGGTGCTTTTCAATATAGACCTCGTAGACCCACTTTCCCCCTCCTGACCCTAATAAGTGTATAAGTAAAGTTTATTTGTAAGAAAAGCAGTCGAAAACTTTGTACAATTAATGAAGTTAAAAATGCAAGACAACGTGTCTAAAAGTACAAATAAAAGGTTTAAAAAGAGTTAGAAAACTCTAGCATGGAAATCCATCACTCGATAATACTATCGACACTACTGATGTTTTTCGCAAACCCTTTGCCGTTAAGCGCGATTCAGACTGCGAGCGAAACGGGCGGGCGAAGCGAACTTTTCCCCGCGAAACCGGTTTTCGGAATGCGTTCCCATGACAACGCAGCGAATATTCGCCTGTCGCGAGTGATCTAGCATGCTAAATATCTTCGCGTGAGAAAGGCGAATGAAATTAGGCAATGAGAGCGACAGCCAGTCAGAGGGAAGGCGCCATCTTTGCTCTGTTCTGACCGCGTGCACATCCGATTTCATTGGCTCTCGTGAGATGCGCGCGCTTTATCCTTAGTGGGTGAATACAATCACGTGCCTTTCGTCCGCATCTAGTATGAATGATCGGAATTTTTTACCTGCGAGCGAAAATCGCTTCGTTCGTTCGCGTCGCTCGCAATCTGAATCGGCCTTTACTCTTCCACCACATAAATTATCTGCTCATCCCCCCAAACAAAAATTAGCTGCTTTTAGAACTTTTGTTTCCCGTGCTTTGTCCATTTGTTCCAATTCTAGTTTACTTTCTGCTGAGCTTAATTATTTGAAAAGCATTGCTATGGACCGGGGGTTTACAGTCAGTGTCATAGATAACATTTATAAGAAATTAATCAATCCTACTGGTCGAAATCAAAAGCCTAATTGTGATAACTATTCCAACACCGTTGTTTTACCATATTTTCCCAGAATCAGCTTTCAGATTGCCAGAATTTTAAAAAAGTTCAATTTTTCTGTCGCCTTTTCTCCAGTGAACAAATTACAATTTTCACTACTCAAACATCCAGTTCAGGGTCTTGATAGATGTGGAATTTATAATATTTCATGCCAGTGTAAATTAAGTTATATAGGACAGACACGACGCGCTCTAAAATTCCGTGTTAACGAACATGAAAATTGTGTTAAAAAACAGGATTTCAAATGCTCTTCCTTTGCCCAACATTGTTGGTCATGTGGCCATATTTTTGATTTTTCCTCCGCAAAAATTATCCATAGTTGTTCTTCGATTTTTGATTTAGATTTTTGGGAATCCTATTACATCTGGAAAAATTCTGATTTAGTTGTCAATGATCTGTCTAGCACCCCTCCTTTCCCTAACATTTGGAAATCTCTTATTTAAAAACTTTTTCGTCTGTGACGTAATCTTTGTTGCGCAGTTGTCGTGTTTAACCCATGACGTAATAGTTTCTGCGTACCTACTCGTCCTGTTCTGTTTATTTACCCTCACGTTTCTCGCATTCCTGGTTCACTTGACTGGTGTCAGTGAACCATCATCTTTTTGCACTGATGATGGGGCTTCATTTATAATAGCCCTGAAATAGCTATTTGCTAGAGTTTTCTAACTCTTTTTAAACCTTTTATTTGTACTTTTAGACACGTTGTCTTGCATTTTTAACTAAATTTTATTTGTTAAAATGTTTAAGTGAAAGTTTTAATATATTTTCATTTAATGTAATAAAGGCATGTAAAAAACGTAAAAAAAAGCAACTTTCTGTTAAAAAGTCAATTTACAAAAAGAAAAACCTTTCGTCTTGAAATTTTGATTTAGCAATTTTCAAAAAGTACATTTTACTCCAAATTAAGGTAGACTGATGATTTAACAATTTTAGGTAATTTTTGATGTGTTGAACTAAGAAACTGCTCGTTTGTTCTTTTAATAGTAAAAGTTGTAAGTAAAAGGACTGTTAAAGGAAGAAAATAATATGGATTGCATTTACATCTTTCAATATTTCATTTTTTATATTTTTTCGAAAGCATAGCTGTGAGATACATTTCAATTCGAATTTGAAAATTCAATTTTTCTAATTTTGTTTCCCGATCTTTGTGGCGGAATCCCCCCCCCCCCCACACACACACATCAAAGTTTTAGAAATTTTCAGTCTCTGTTTTTGACCCAAAAATACTACATTTAAGTACACTTGGGAAGTTCTGTTTGTTTAAGTCTGTTACATTTTTATTTTCTAGCTGTTCAATGACTCCAACATCACCTACTTTACTGTAGAACTGGATAAACGAGATGATGGAGCTGTTTTACAAGCAGCTTTGCAAGAAATCACTGGAGTTAAAACGGTAATACTTATTGTAAACTAGCTTTCAGCTTTTTCTTTTTCCATTTCCTTCTTTTTTTCCCTTGGTGTTTCATTTTACTTTAAAAAAAAATCTGGTATGGGCCCCACACTACTTCCTTTTACGTGTAAATTTCTTTGTAGATGCCTTAGTGTTAAAATAGTGCTAGGAGTGAGCAAGATAGCAATTCGAACATTTACACCCCTAGTTTGCCACGAAACAATGCAAAGCAAATGTTTTACAATGATTCATTTTCTAAATATCGCCGATTTTAACATCATTCAGTGGATTTTTCGCAAAATATCATCAATAGCGCCAAATTGAACCCAAATTCAAAAAATATTTATTTTCGCCAAATTTGTGGCCAACTTGGCGATATGTCGTCAAGTTGGCGTCAAACACTTGACGACCAAAAGCTTGGCGATGTATCGCCAAGTGGTCGTGCCAATTCATCTGCATTGAAATTAACACTGATTTACCCCCAAAAAGGGGTAAAACACCCCCTTGGGAGCATTCGAATGCAACCACAAGGGGAGGTGCACAACGAGAAACACCCCTCAGAGCCTACATACCGAACTAGAAGCTTCTACGGCATATAGTTTTTGAGTTATGCGACACACATACATACATACATACGTACATACATACTCGTCGAGAAAACTCGTCATAACGGGGGTAGTCGGGGGTGGTCGAAAATGATTTTTCGGCTAATTATATGCTGGCAGGTATATATGCACGTGCTGTCAGGTCGAAAAAACGACTCAACATTCATTCAGGCAGGGGTGAGCAAAATCAAGATATTGACCCAAATTTGAGGAAAAAAATTTTCGCGATCACAATACTTCCTTTTCTACGTAAAAGAAAGAAAAAACTATTTTCTGTGTTTCACTATTAGCATCAAGTTGTAAATTTTATGAGAATTCCTCACTTTTGTTCAGCAACTTTGCGAATTTCCTGCATTTTTTGTCTTTTGCAACAACACCCCCAGCGGGGAAAAAGATTTTTCTCTGAATTTGCGGAAGAAAAAAAAAATGCATCGTTTGAAAACAATTTTCTTCGCTTGGTTTTTATAGTTTGACAGAGTTCCTGAAAATGACATTATTTTCTTAATTTTTATTGCTAATTTGTATTTTCCGTAAGTTTTTCTTGCCACGTATTGGCCATTCCTAAGTAATAATGTATATATGGTCAGATGCAAAATGTTATAAGTCACTTTTTTCAAAATTTTCATTACAGAAGTTTGAAACTCAATAAAACAAGAAAAATCATAACATTTTCTTACACTATACAATTTTCCTGCAGTAAATCAAAAATTATTATTAATTGTAGTTGTAGATTATATGTAGAATGTAGATGTACAAAATACACTTCACAACGTAAAAAACTCAATTTAAGAAACGAAAAAAAATGACGTGTAACATTTTGCCATCTGACCACAGATTTCTTCTCATGATTACACAATTAAAGCACTAATAGTAATATAATCTGTATGATATTAATTTTTCTTTACAGGTTCCTCGTATTTTCATCAATGGTGAATGTATTGGTGGTTGTTCTGAATCAGAAGAACTTTCTAAACAAAATAAACTACTAGAAAAAATTAGCCACTGTAATGATAGAAATTTGTGATACCAACTTATGTGAAGAGTCATTTGTCATTTGTGTTCCTGCATTCAAAAATGACTTTTTTCTCATTTGTGATTTAACTTATTGCTCTGTGTAAAACAAAATATCTTGAATAAAGTTTAACAATGCATTTTTTCAAGTATCTGTGTGTTGTGTAATATAAACACATTTATGCTCCGCATGTCCCGGCATTGCACCGGCTACCTTATGAATGAAAACGATGTCAAGTGACGCATCCGCTTTCGGCAGAGCAACAAACTCGCCTCCACGGCGGCTCGCTACAGCCAGCGCCCTCGACACAGTTGCCAAAACAATGCTTTTAATGAACGCCATCTCTCGAGAAGAGTAAAAACTAAACCGATGGTGCTTTTCGACCATTATTATTTTGAAACGAAAATATTGCTTCTAACATATAGCGCAATATTATATAGATTAAAGACTTCCTTATTAATTGCACTATTCATCGCAAAAAGAATTTTTCAACTCGAACCATTAGTTTCTGATATTAGCGCGTTCAAACAAACAAACTCTTCAGCCTAATATTGTTAGCATAGATAAGCAGTTAGTTTCTGCCCAGGGCTAAATTAAAACTTCAAACAATGTAGTTTTTCCTTAGCATACTTGCAATGCCTCCCCCCCCCCGTTCCCTCCCATATTAAGCTGGATGCACTCTTGTCGAGAGACTATCGCACCTTCTTTTCTCTGAACATACCAGCAGAAGTGAAGGAGAAACGAAGCAAGAATACTGGGGTCATGACTTAAAAAAGAAAAAAAGCTTATGGACGAAATCAGTACCGTAAAGTCGGGTTACTTGGACCCACAAGAGGGCTACTTGATCCCACAGTAAAATGATAAAATCTGAGTTTGGTACTAGCGTTAGAGACTGCAGAGGGCTTCTACCTAGTGGAGAAACGAGGAACTACGTGCAAGTCTTCAACTAGTAGGTACCAAACTTAGATTTTATCATTTTATTGTAGTGAGCTCAAGTAACCCCCTAGGGTCCAAGTAACCCGACTTTACGGTAAAATTTTAAATGCAGAATCAGATAATACCAATTATTTTGTTTTATTCCAAAATACGGAGTTGGATTACCAAAAACATGGAAAAAAAATGAACCCCTCCTTTTCCCCAAAATTATTTCTGGATTCGTTCTTGGGTGAGACCAAAATCTTCAAAGTGAAAATTCTGACTGCGTTTGAGAATTTTACGTTTCCGTTTTCTTTTAGAATTTTTATCTCTCTCTAATGGTGACTGGGCGACGTTAAATAACGCTCATTATCACAAAAACCTCCAATTGAAACCATATCTCTGGGGGTACTGAATCAAGGGGTTGCTCGACCCTTCGTCTGGATCAAAAGAACAGAGCGTTCTTCAGGGCCCCATCCCGGTTAAATCACGAGTTGTGGTAGGTACGGGGAACCCTGGAGTGTGAATTGAAGTGTTCAATAACTGAGATTAAAATCAAATTTAAAGCAAACTTAACTCTGACTAATTGCATGAACCAGTGAGTAACCGCCTCAAAAACAAGGATTAAGGCAGAAACATGCAATACACCGCCAACTCGGCTATTTCGATCCATGGACTGCAGTTTCGCTCTTATCGTGCGCTCATCAGCATGGAATGCGAAAGTGGCCGAATTGGAGGCAACAATCCTTTTATAGAGCAAAGAAAGCGAGAAAAAAAAAACTGGTAGCTAATGTGAAATTAGAATACTAGCGAGCGACCGCACATGGGAACGGTACAACTACGGTCTAATTTCACATTAGCTACCAGTTTTTTTTTCACTCTCTTTGCTCTAAAAGAGGATTGTTGCCTCCAACTTGACTACTTTCGCATTCCATGCTGATGATCGCGCAATAAGCGCGAAACTGCAGTCAATGGATCGAAATAGCCGAGTTAGCGGTGCGTTGCATAATTGCATGAAGTTTTTACTTCAAGCATTTGAAATAAAACGTTAAAAATCTCATCTTTCCTTTCTGATAAACAAAATTCCTTTTTAGCTTACATCAGCGCGTTAGCATAATGTCACGGACCGGGAGAAATCTAGATGGCGCTTCCCGCGTCCCAAACAAACTTTTTAATTCTTCACAAGTTGTCAGACGATAGTTATTGCAAGTCGAGCGCAAACGCAGTGCAGCTGCAAATAACGTGGATTTGTTTTGTTCAGTGAAAGCAGAAGAGTGGGGTGTGCGATTTCTTCTGTGAGTGATACAAAGAAAAAAGTATTTGTTTCTTCATTCTCAGGTTGATTTCGAGTTACGATGGTGTTTCACTAGACGTTCATTAAGAATTTCTATAATTCAGAATGTGGAAGTTAGGAAATATTCAGCAAAATTTCACAATGATGTTTGGGAAGAAGAGCATTTCGTATTAATTTTGATTGGTATGCGGCTTTCATTCTTGCAATTGTTTTACTTTCAATAGAAGCGTAAATAAGCTTTCGTAGTCGCTTTGAAAGCCATTTGATAATTTTTGAAATCCTTAGGTTTTTCGTGCAGGAGAAGGGGAAATTATATTTTTCGATCGAATTCTCACATTTGCATAATTAATAGATTGTTTATCTTGGAGAAGTTTTGTTAAATTTTATTTGTGACTATAATATTATTGTAGATACCAAATTTAAAATATATATTTAGCAATTTCTGTCTTGAAAAATTAAATGCTTTTAGCGCATTTATCGAGAGTAACATTTATGGTTTATAGAAGGAAAATTAACTCATTTGACATTTATTTATTTCATGAAGAATCGTTTTTAGAAAGAGTATTTAAAAAAAAGCGGTTTACTCAATGTTTATTGGTTGTTTTAAGTTAATAGACATTCGTTTCGAAATTTATGCTTGGACAGATCTCCACTGCGCATATAAAATAAATAGGAAAACTTAGAAAATGAAATTTTCTTTGCCACAGATAGATTTTTTTTTTAATCTCTAAAAAGAATACATTTTTCTAAATAATAAAAAAAAAATTGAATACTATTTTTTTAAATAAAGGTAAAGTTATTCTTTAACTTTAATTCTTCAAAATAATTCTGTGTAGATCGGAGAGTAAATATCAACTTACGATGACACTTAATATCAGAAGAATTCTAGAAATGATAAGTGAGAGTTGAACATTCAACACTTTGATTGCAAAGCTGCAGACAAAAGTTAAACTAAGGGCAAAAACTTAACATTGCTCAGAAGAATTATTAACCTCAGAAAAGATCTGTTAATTAGAAGCAAAAATATAAAAAAAATCGAAATTTACAAGATATTTCTGTATTTCTAGCGACTTACTTCACTTCAGAAATAGAACACTAACCTACTCGCGTTCAGGCGATAATAGATTGTAGAGCTATTTTCTCGAAAATGACGTAATTTCATCTCGAGGTGGAAGTATTTCCATCCAAAAAAAAAAAGCGGGAAAAAAGTAACTAAAATTAAATCTTGTGAGATGGGGCTGACTTCGAGTGCTTGCTCAACCGCTAAGCAGGATTCGGATGAAGACTCGTTCGAAATGGACCTTCGAATCCGGGAATTGGAAGAAAAAGCGGGAAATTTGGAATCTCTTTTGAAGGATGCCGAGGGACAGGTGGAACAGTTGCAAAAGGAAGTTGCCACCAGGGACAAGCGGATAGATTCTCTTACGAGAGAAGTTGATAAACTGAAAGTAAGTACCTCTCATGAAAGTATTTTATAATAATTAGAGCCCGGATTATCAGTTCAATAAAATTATCAACATCTGCACTGAAAATTGCAACATAAGCACTAAAAATTCAAGAAATATGCATCAAAAATTTATATTCTCTCAAATTTAAGTTTTCATATCTGAATAAAAACACGAATTGCCTTTTTAGTTTTGCATTTTTTAAAGGTTTGGCTTTAATTTGTACAGAAAAAAATTCTGCACATTAATAGTTCGCACGAAAATTCGGGCGAGACCAGTGAAAAAACGAATGGCCGTTCTGCTCTTGCATCTTTTAATTCATTGGAGATTAATATCCACAAAACTGTTCTGATTTTTACGAAAAATAAAATAGTTTTTTGTAACCTTTTTTTAATAAATCAATTGAAATGAAAGTTAAGATTAAAAAAACCATCTTAAAGTAAGTAAAAAACGAAATAATATGCAGTTATTTCAAACTTTTGGCCGTTTTTACGCAGTTATATGCATTAAATTCAGAAGAAAGATGCATGTGCACATATGCTATTAAGCATATAATCTGGGCTCTAATAATATTTTTTTTAATATTTCACGATGATTTTATGACTTACTAGCAAAAATACCCGGCGTTGCCTGGGTCAATAATAATATTGAGAAACAATTTATATACTCACCTTTGTTTTGTTTTTTCCTGAACTGAAAGAACTCAGAACACACCGCTTGGCGATTTTTAAAATGTCGCCAAATTTTTGCGTAACTGTTTTGGGATACCTAGGATAATTTTGCTCCCCTACTTACTTTATGAAAATACATTAAGTATTATTATGTCACTAATTTTTGTCACAGAGAAATAGTTGACAAATTCTGAGATACTATTGCTGACCACAAAATGACGTTAAAAGTTTTTGTCCTAAATGATTTCGAAATTAATAGGGAACATTTAGCAGTTATTTATGCAAAAATGCAAATTAGTGGTAATTTTAGTCTTGTTTAAGGGTTTTATTAATTTAGTATGTGGATTACTTTACTTTTTGACATAATTTTAAAAAGATTTTTAATGGATACATTCGGAATCGGAAAACAAAGAAAAAAAACTGAACTTTTCAAATGTGGGAGTATTATATCGATGATGGATATTTTGCTGCAGTCGATAAATATCAGACAATAATCGGTTTATTTTGGTTACGTCGTGTAAAAAGTAAAGTATTATTACGTAGTCTTCGGCACAAAAATAGGCGTCAAATGAAAAATTCGCCAAGAATCTCAGTTATTAAAATCTTGCAGCAAATTTGGCAAAATTCCTGTTCAATCGGATACTAAGGAACTGCCCTATTATAAGTACCAGAGAAAGTGACCAATCAAAGCAAAGAAATTTAAGAAATACCGTTAAGTTGTATTTAAAGCTCCATCAAATTCGAAAATAATGAACCTAATCAATTTATTAGTTGCCAATCTCTTCTAGCGGTTACGTTACCGATACTCTAAAACACATATTTACAAAATTCGAGAAAATAATTGACGCCGTGAACAATCTACTAATGTTTTAAAATACAAATCATAGAGTAAAAGCTCGTTCAAGAGCTGGCGCGTTCGTTTCCAATGTCTATGTAAAAACCATGAAGCTGAAAAAAAAAAATTACTTTTTGATTTGACTTGAGAAAAGCCTTGAACATTTAATGCAAAAAGCGGAAATGATATACGCAATTCTAGCTATCGACAGGGAGTTGAGATGATGCACTAAATACTGAATTACTTTGCTGGAAGCCTTCGTGGTAAGGCCCCTATATAGCGGCTCTACTTCGCGGATTTATGCGAAAAATGTACCTTAAATTGGAATGAAAAAAGCGCTACCAATCAAACTTTTTCGAATATCGTTAGAAATTATAGCCTATGTGTTATTCTGATGTATAAGCTACATTATGGTAAAAGTTTCATTAAAATCCATTCAGTAGTTTTTGCGTGAAAGAGGAACAAACATCCAAACATCCAAACATCCAAACTTTCGCATTTATAATAGTACTAGCTTAATACCCGGCGTTGCCCGGGTGCTTATTAATACAACATAGCATTCAGGGAAAATAAGTTTGAAAGAGTTCTATTCATATGGGTATAAAATAATTTGCATCAATCAGTCTCTTAGGTACAAACTTTGAAAAAAACTAAAATATTACAGAAAGTTAAACGTTTACAGAAAAATAGTCTTATCAAAAGGTGAAAATTAAAGAGAAATGTTGTCTGTGCTTTGCCGCGTCCACTGGCATGAAATATATGCACATGGAAGTGAAAAAATTGCATCAAATTCACCCGCCAAATTCAAAATATTAACTTTTCTCTATTAACTGTTCCCACCTACAAAGTAAAAATTATTATAACTCAATCTAATAAATCTGTCTGAAATAAATCTGTTTCTCGTTCTGAAGGCTTATCTCCATTACAGACGCAACTGTTGTCGCATTGCAAATTTGAAATTCAAATCCGTGGTTCTTTTTATAAAGTCCACATGAATTATGATTGTTTTTTACTTATTTCAATGCTAAAAGGAAATAGGTGAGCCTTAAATTGAAAATTCATTACTTTAATCGTAATCATTGTTGGAAAATACTAATATTTAAAAATCTTAAATTTCATCAATTTGAATACTAAAAGGCCTATCTCGATTACAATATAAATAGGCTAGATTCCTATAAAAGGGTCATTTTTTGACAAAAAATTTAAATTTAAGCTTTTTAGATTTTTTAAAATTTCAAGACCCCGCCTATGAGAATTCTAGGGCATCAAGGAACCTCTGTGTCAAGTTTGATGAAAATCTGACGCAAACTGTGGATTTGTATAGAGAACAAGTATATATATATACATACACTCATTTTTATAGATATAGATTAAGATGATCTACTGAACCGATTTGGACGATTTTTTTTTAATCGATAGGAGATGGTGTAACTTAGGTACCATGTCTAAAAAATGG
Source organism: Uloborus plumipes (assembly GCA_038373865.1). Classification (NCBI taxonomy): domain Eukaryota; kingdom Metazoa; phylum Arthropoda; class Arachnida; order Araneae; family Uloboridae; genus Uloborus; species Uloborus plumipes. The sequence goes on from JAXGGA010004814.1 coordinate 70,590, forward strand.
TTTTTAATGTCGTAATATATCTTATAAAAAAGAGCAACCATAAGAACAGCATCTAGAGAGCGTGATGCAGGAACCAATTACGCCATAACAGGCTTCACTCGATAACGTTTTATTATTATTATGAAAAATAACGAATAAAATTTCAATGACTTGGAAAATTAATAAAGGAAAATTGTGATTATTCATTTTTACTTCCTTTTACGTGGTAAAGGAAGTATTGTGATCGCGAAAAAAATTTCACTTAAATTTCGGTCTAAATTTTGACTTTGCTCACTCCCGAATGAATGTCGTGTAGTTTTTTCGACCTATCAGCACGTGCATATGTACCTAACAACATACAAACAGCCGAAAAATCCATTTCGACCACCGCCGAGTAAATTACGACGAGTTTTCTCGTGACGTCTGTATATACGTATACATGTGCGTATGTATGTATGTATGTCGCATAACTCAAAAACTGTATACCGTAGAAGCTTCTGGTTTGGTATGTAGGCTTTGAGGGGGGTCTAGTTGTGCACCTCCCCTTGTGGTTGCATTTGAATAATCCCAAGGGGGTCTTTTACCCCTTTTTTGGGGTAAATCAATGTTAATTTCAATGCAGATTAAGTGATATGATTTGGCGCTACCGCTTGGCGATATATCGTCAAGCTTTTAGTCGGCGTTTGTCGCCAACTGGGCGATATGTCGCCGAGTTGGTGACAAAATGATTGGCACAAATTTGGCGGAAAAATGATGTTTTTGAATTTGGATTCAGTTTGACGCTCTTGGCGATAGTTTGTGAAAAATTCACTGAATCATGTTACGGCGATATTTAGAAAATGAAACATTGTAAAACATTATTTTGCATTGATTGATGACAAACTGGAGTGTAAATGCTCGAATTGTTATCTTGCTCACTCCAAGGCACTATTTTAATACTTAAGGCATCTATTATGGAATTTAAACGTAAAAGAAAGTAGTGTGGCGTCCACACCAGATTTTTTTAAAAAGTTTCATTGAAATGGTCAGCTGTTATGCCCAATATTGTACCTCATACGACAATGGTACGGAAAAAGGAAACAAAGAGAGTAAAAATATTTTTGAAAAAAAAAATTGAACCGACTTCGGAACTTCACTCAGCAAATGCTCTAAAAAGTAAAAAATAATTTTATTCTTTGAACACCATCGATACTACATTTAAACATAAGTTTTGAAGTCGGCGCAAAAAAGCTAAATAGAATCATTCGAAGCTATAAATATAAATTTAAATGAATCCAGGTTCTTTATTCGCATTCGCATTCATTGAAAAATACATATTTATGTATTTTTCACTGATTTCTCTGAAAATGTTGGCAAAATATAGTAAACATCAATAGTTTTTGCGCCGACTTCAAAACTTATGTTTAAATGTAGTATCGATGGTGTTCAAAGAATAAAATTATTTTTTACTTTTTAGAGCATTTGCTGAGTGAAGTTCCGAAGTCGGTTCAATTTTTTTTTTTCAAAAATATTTTTATTTTATTCTTTTTAGTGTAAATGTACATATGAAATAAGGTAATGTTTCCATTGCAAAACTTCACCTAATTTTCTAAAGTAAATGCTTCATAAAATAAACTATGTAAGAAAAAAAAAAGAAAGAAAGTATCAACGCGTCAAAAATTTTAAACGATTGACACTAAAAAATAATCCTTGTTATTCTCTGGTATTTATTTGTGTACTAGTTTAATCAAAGGGTAAATATTAACTGCTTTTCAACTAATTTATATTTCAAAACAACACTAGATGCTGATGGCGGTTCATAAAATTTCACCGCATATTACGTACGTGGCACGCTAATGAGTTTCATGTTTGCTTCAGTTAAGCCTTCATTCAAAATTTTCATTATCATTATAATAACTGTTTCATATCAATCACGTTTTGTAACAATGTATTTCATATTTAATCATTTAGGACAAATCGCTTTAAATTTGAGCAAAAATTTGGAGATTTTCCTCACTTTCTTCAGAATTCCTTTATCAAACCGTATGTAAATTAAGACTAATAAAACCTGAAATATTACGAATCAATCAGTACCTGGTACGACTTTCAGTTCGTTGGAGTTCAGGAGAAAACAGCAGGACATAGAAAGATACTCGGTTTAAAATTTTCAAAAATACCATAGAAAGGAATTTCATTATGCAATCCAGAGAAGCCTGGTGTTCAAAATGGTCATTATTACGATTACTGTGATCCCAATTTCTTATTAGAAAGATTTCTGCAGGTTCCCGTTATCGAACCCGGACCACGAGAGGATGGGACCAATCGGAAAGAAAGACCTTTCTAACAAAAAAAGAATTTTTGAAATCGGTCCAGGCGTCTTCGAGTAATCTTGTAACATACCGAAAAAAAAAATTTCTCCGACGAATTGTATAACCTCCTCCTTTGTTGAAGTCGGTTAAAAATGTTTCCTTCTTGTTTATTTCAAGAAAAATAGTCATATTTCTAAGGTAATTTCAAAAATTTCTCATTCTAAACATTTAAGCAATTTACCAAACTTTTTCTCATGAATAGAATTTTACTGATTTAATCAGTAAGAGATAAAAATCTTCCTTCACTTATGTTCATGTGATTTTGAATCGAAACTTAATATTTTAAGAAAATTTTTGTTTTTTGCCAAAAATATATTTTCAAGCAGCTTGATTAAGGAGCAAAAGTTCACTTGTAAACTATAGCTAACACACTTTTAAACTCAATTTTGAAATCGAATAGTTTTTTCTTTTTAATTATACTGTCGGCATCGCTTAAACGAATACTGTCGGTGCCAAGAAATATTATTCGATTAAGCGAAGTATTCGATTAAATGGGGATTTTTAACATTGCGTCCATGGCATGGAAAACATTTGGTTTCGAGATATTCGTAAAAGCGGGGCATTCGTTTATCAATTACCCGATTAAGCGGGGCTAACAGTATTTGGATGTAAATACAAGTTACTGTTGTATTTCATGGTGTTTTACGATGTTTTCTTAATTGCTATGGATATTTTAGCAATTGTTAACAACTTTCTTGTATATATTTGTAATTAAATTTTTGTGTAATTAAATAGGAGCCGCTGCAAACAGTAAGATATTTCACAATTTCTTTTTCCACGCTATTTCACTTTCTACGCTATTTCACTTTTATCCGCATTCTTCTACACTAGGATTTTTCTTCAGTTTTGCAGTGGTACAGTTAAAAATACAGTGAACTCTCACTTATACACCGCCTCATTTATGTGCTTTTTCACTTATACGACGATTTTCAATGGTCCCCAGCACATTCCATATCATAATAATTATAATATCATTCGTTTATGCATCGTTCTAAAGATAAATATTTCACTTATGCGCCGAATTATCCGTAAAATGTAAAACACTTTATTCATTTTCTTTTAAAATAAGCATGTTTCTTCACTTTCCTCTTCAATCTTTTGCCTTTATTGCTCACGGAAGGCCTTTTTTTCCGCATGAACTAGAATTCGGAGAATGACAATTATCTATTATGTATCGTTTCAAAGGGAACAATTTGTAATTAGGTACGCAACAATTTTCGTTTTCTTTTTATCATTGTAGTTACGTTACCGTAAATGCCAAACCGTAGCAATAAAACCCTTTTCTATAGAAACATTCTTATTCATTCTCTCATTAGAGCCTATGTTGCGTTTTAGTCCTTTAAATAGGCTTGTTCACTTATACGTCTCTCTCACTTATGCGCCTTTTTCTGTTGGTCCCTTGGGCCGGCGCATAAGTAAGAGTTTACTGTAGATATATTGAGAACCAAAGTTTCCTTGAAAAGCTGTATTGTATTCATAAAAAGTCTTCCCATACACAGGGCCCGATTAACCAGTAAAGTTAGGGGAAGCTCTGTCTCATTTTGAGGCCCCCTGCTTTTTGAAGTAAGGGTGGGGGGGGGGGGTATTTCTACTCTTGAGACATTGAAACAATACATATCATTTCTAAGAGCTGCCCAAACAGAATTCGGATTAAAGTCTGTCCCCTTCCTCCACTAATATGTAGAATTTTCACACATAATACACATGGTTGCATTGCAATTCTATAAAGATGTTGTATTAGATTTATTACTTCTCAAAATTAATAAAACATAAAGTACACTGTAAAAAAATAGCGTCAAATCCCACATTTAAAAATAGCTTGTGGTGCTATTAATGTTTATAATATGTGTCTTCAATTTTAAAACTTTCCAGAAAAATTTTATTGAACCAGTTCTAATGTTTACAATAACCTTAAGATATGCATTTAAAAGGAGAAACTACAATTTTAAATCACAAGTTTTCAGTCATTTTTGGGCCCCCTGATAATTTTTAGGGGAAGCACAAGCTTCTCGTGCCTTTTGGATAATCAGGCCCTGCCCATACAGTCCTACTTAAATTCCTATTTTCATCTTGCCCGAATCAATTTCAGTCCCTTCTTTTCTTGCACATCAGTGTGCAAGTTTGAGAAACGAAAATATCCGTTTTGATTATTTTGAAAGGGGGGGGGGAGAGATTTTATGAACAACAAAGAACTTCAAAAACTTTCAGTTGTTTCTTCCTTTGAAACTTCTACAACAACAGCTTTTATGTTTTCTCAAATATGGAAGAAAAAAAACCCCTCAAAATTCTATTCGATAATCTAAAACTTTCTAGAGCTTCCTTTTGATCAAAATGTTTACTGGGGAACTGAAATCTCCCTCTTTTATGTTTCAGTACAACAAAGGACTAGAACGTGCCATCTTGCATGTTTTCGGAGAATGGCGTCTTTTGCCAGTAGACGTCTGTTCCACTTGTTCTAATAATTGTCATTGGTCGGTCACTGAAAGCCTCTATGCACTCGAAGAAAGGAGGGACATAATCGCGTTTTCATTTTCTCATTCTTGGTTGAGTTTCTCTGACAATTCACTCTCGTGTTTAATTACGTTTGACTTTTGGCATCCGAAATTATTTATCGATGCAAATGCAAACACAGATTGAGGAAAGGTTGGGTTTTTGATTTGGGTAATAAAATTCGGTTAAGCAATTTTTCTTCAAGGTGCATTTTTTAAAACTAGTTTTCTGAGATATAGCTAGGATTTTTTCAAAGGGAACAGTTTGGGAAAAAGTTTCTTAGTTGTTTGGGTGATATACTGCAAAAAAATGAATGTTGTTTTTACAGTATTAACTCAAAACGCAGTTGAGTCTCAGTCATAATTTTTTTGCGAGATATTCTTATTAGTATTAAGAACATTTTATACAATTTTCATTTTTTTTCATTCAGTTTTCCGCCATTTTTGAAGACCCGTAGAAAAAAAAGGAGTTCATTATAAAGACTAAAACTTATGCTGTTGGTAGTATTATGAGTACTCAAACACAGAAATAAAATAATATTACTGAGTCTCTCTTCCTTCATAAAAAATTATGGTCTTAAAAATGACCAATTTCTACGTTTTTTCCTAGTTTTTAGAGAAAAATTTTGACCAACTTTCTTACATGATAGGGAAATTTAAAGAAGGTGTATTTAAAGGTAATTTTATGCTGAACACACTGGTTTTTAAATTATTTTGATATCTTTAAAAATGACTTGGCAATAAATTTTTTCGCAAACCCTGTTTTCCCTTCAAATTTGCCAAATCGCCATTTTGAAATGGCTGCCAAATAAAAAATATAGCATGTAAATTTTTTTCAATTGCAGTTTTGTTAATGTCTACCCATAGGTAATCCATGATAAAAAAATCAAGAAAATTAAAAATGTTGAGCAGCAAATTTTATTCATATTGGGTGATTTGAAATGGATTGACCCTTTTACAGTATAATACAGATAATATTATAGTAGTAAACCGTAAAAATTGCTAATTTTATACAGTCGAGCCCGTTTAATGAAATAGCCATTTTGCCACGAAAAACTATTCTAATAAGCGGGATATTCCATAATCCGGGATGAAAATAATGCATTACGACGGTTTGGTACATTGAAAATGTATTATATTAAGCGGGATATTCTTTTAACCGATACTCTAATAAGCGGGCTCGACTGTAGTTTGTTACAACACATTTTACAATTTTAAACTAGAACCTCTGCTGCCAGTGTTGTACAGTTGTTTTTACAATACAATACAGCTAAATTTTACGGCAATAAGCTGTAAAATTGTTAGCTTTGCAGTAAGAAACTGTAAAATTGCTACTTTTACCGTTTATTACTGTGCATTTTAGTTTTAAATTGGCACCTCGCCTGCCAGCTTTATACTGTAAAAACAACAGTTCAGGTTTTTCAGTGTAGAGAGAACATGAATGCGTTGACATGAAGAAAAGTGGGAACTGGAAAAAAAAAAATACTTTTCAGGTGTACACATTATGAATATATTTACAGGTATGAATGAAAAAGAGAAAAGTTTGAGTGAAACGCGGTCAGGGTTATTTTATTTATTTATTTATTTATTTATTTAAACCCCACTAGTCACCATCGTACCTACCCTGATGAGGGTTTAACCGGATGTGGTGGCTGGGAGGAAAGAAAAACTAACGAACGACCAAGCGCCCGCTAGGAAACGTACATTATAACTAAATATAAATTTACATAAAATAATGTACAAATTACTTGGAAAGGCAATAGCATAACATTTAAAGTTTTTAGACAGGAAATTTGAAGTCTTCTATTTGAGTGCTGAATAAAAACATTATTTTATGAAAATTCTTGCGAGTAGCTGGATGATGTAGAATATGAGCTATATTTTTGGATACAGGAAGGTTGGAATTATATGTGCAGTGGAAAGAGCTAGTTAACGGACAATTGAATACGTAATGTTTAGGAGTTCCAAGTTGGCTGCAAACACATAATGGTGAGCTTATTATCTTGAATCTGTGTAGGTATGAAGGAAATGGACCGTGTGCACTGAGAAAATGTACTTCCACAGGATAATTGCATCGTGGTTTTAGCTTGACTTTTAAGGGCTAAGTGTATATACAAATTTACAAGTGTTTGAAATATAAAATTTAGGAAATAGCGGAGCGAGAAACCTGCCCCCTCTCTCTGTACTTCGCGCCGGAAGTGGGCAGGGAAGAGAATAATAATAATAATAATAAAATAATAGTAAACAATAGCAGAAAAAAACTGGCAGGACTCCTTCATTGTGAAAAGTTCAATTTTTCAGAAACAACAACTTTTTAAATGTATTAAAGATATTAACGGAATGGGGATCGCATCACTATTGATGGGAAATTTACATCCATTTTAAAGGGCCCTCCTGCATGAAGAAGAGATGGTCACTTCTGACTTAGCATAGTGGAAAGAAAACTTCATTTTGTATGCACTAGAAATGGAAGTTTGCCAGCATACTAGCAGATTAACCCCTTCCAGGCTCATTTTATTTCGGGATTACGGATCAAAAAATGTCAATTTTTTTATGCTTATTTTCATGAATACATATCTTTTTAAACATAATAGCATCATTCGCGTGCAACATTTCCTACAAATAAATGTAAAAATATCTATTTAAATAAATGAGTAATTTCGGGATTACGGATCAAAAAATGTCAATTTTTTTATGCTTGTTTTCATACATACATATCTTTTTAAACATAATAGCATCATTCGCATGCAATATTTCCTGAAAATAAGTGTAAAAATATCTATTTAAATAAATTCGGGAAAGACTGGTTGTGCAGTGTTAATTTTCAGTGCCCGAACTACACTCGGGATGAGCCAGAATGGAACATTTCGCTTGCCCGAGTCCAGCTCGGGAAAAGCCGGGAAGGGGTTAAAGTTTGTTTGAAATTTTACCGAATAATAGCTGTAGTAACACATTAAAAGATGTGGCGAAAATTAAACTCAGCAGATAGATTCAAAAGAAAAGAAAAAAGAATCTACTTGCACAAACAAAGTTAAATATAGACATTGTTATTGCCTTCCACTTGAACTTGGGTCGTGTTCTAACTTGGCTGGCTGTTTTTCCGATGTTTGCATTTTATTTTTTCTTTCTTCAATCCGAATATTCGTTTTGAAAGGTTGCCCGCAATTCCCATCATCTTTTTCTTTTCATGTTTATGTGAAGGGAGGCATGCGGTTACTGTACAGCCTCATTAACACCTTACATCGAAGTGATAAGTAGCTGGGGGCAGTGGCGTATCCAGGAATTGATTTTGGGGGGTGCACATCGAACATCGACACTGTGATGAGAAAGGAAAAAAAAATCAAGAAATATATTGAAACTTTAAAAACGCAGTATTTCGATTTCATTTTTTCTATTGAACGTTGCTCAAAGATTTTTTTTTTCACAAAAATGAATATCATGCAAAAACAATAAGACTCGGGTACATCGCTCATTTTCCTCTTACATCCACAATTACAGAATAATAATTAGTTTTGCTTCTTATTGTCGAAAACAGAAAATAATATGACAATATTTCAGTGTCCATAAAGTATTTTTCATTGAAAAAACTTGAAGCATATTTACATGAAGGTTACGTGTTCTTTCAAAATTCGGTGCCACCATTTTTTATAGTCTTACAAAATCTTGGGGGGTGCATTGGTCCCTTGGAACCCCTCCCCCCCTGGATACGCCACTGCCTGGGCGTACCATTATTGTGCTGAATACAATAAAAAAGAGAAATAATAAATATAACTGCTTATTAGAAACTTCTTGTTAAATGAAGGTGTGCCTGTGCATGATCTTATTTTATTAGAAACTTCTTGTTAAATGAAGGTGTGCCTGTGCATGATCTTATTTTATTAGAAACTTCTTGTTAAATGAAGGTGTGCCTGTGCATGATCTTATTTTATCCTTCAGTAAAACTATGAAGTTTCGTTCATCAAAGTGAGAACTTTCCCGACCCGAAAATTTAGTTTTGCTGTACATCTGTGTCATACCGCCATGTGATACAAAATTTACAATTTATCCTGGTATCCGGGTAAAGAAAAACAACATGCATATTTATTTATTTATGTAATTAAAAAAAAAAAAAACAAGTGGTCAAAAGTGGTTTCAAGCTAAATTCAAAATGAAACTACACTAAAAAATGAATTGTTTTTACATTATAATACAGCTAATTTGATAGTAATTTTACCGTAATAAACTGGAAAAATTGCTAATTTTACAGCACTAAACTGTAAAATTGCTAGTTTTCAGAAATAAACTGTAAAATTGCTAGTTTTACAATTTATTACTACACATTTTACAGTTTTAAACAGGAACCTCTGCTACCAGTATTACACTAATTTACTAATACAGCTATTTTCATGGTAATAAACTGTAAAATTGGTAATTTACAATAATTAACTGTAAAATGGCTAATTTTACAAGAATTAACTGTAAATTATCAGTTTTAAAAACTATAAACTGTAAAATAGCTAGTTTTACAGTTTATTACCGCCCTTTTACAGTTTCAAGCTGAAGCCTCTGCTTTTGGTATTATACTGTAAAAACATTTTTTTTTTTTTGCAGTGTAACACTTTAAAAGAAAAAGGGGAACGGGGGACCAAATTTTGAAAAAAGCATTTTTTAGGTAGTTAAAACTGAAAAAGGAAAAAAGAAATTTTTGGAAAGAAAAAGACCAATTGGAAGCCCCACAAAAAGCTAGAATTCTTTCAGAAAACTCGACACTTGCTCACTAATTATCACTCATTTAGATGAATGCAACCTCGAAATAAAATTGTAACCAACCACTCCTTTCTTTTATCATCCGTTGAACAGTGCTTCTGTTATCATTGTGCGAAGACGTGAAAAGGTATTTACAATAAAGAGCAAGAGCAAAATAATGGAGTGAAGGATCAAGGAGAGGGAGATGTTAGGGATGCGTTCTATCTTTAGAATCTCTGGCTTTTCGAACACTGCCCGGATGACTCAGATTCTTTGGAGCTGTTTTCCTCGGCACTTCACCTTTCTAGAGGTGGCATCGGAGAGAGTTTAACAACTGAAAATATCCTTTCTTCCAACGAATAAAAACATTTTGGAAAGAAGGCAGAATTGGATTCAAAACAGAATTGAAGTTCAACAGCCTTCTCACCCTTCATATAAATAGCGTTAACAACTAGAGGAGCTCCGATGAGAGGACATAGGCGGTCACTGTGACCTCCCAAACATTTTCTTTATTCGGCAATTTTTACTGATTATTTGGAAAATTTGGAAGTAATTTGCAACATTAAGATTCTTTTCCATTTTTAAATTTTTTCCAAATGGTGCCTAATGCTCCTTTTTATTGGATGTTATTTACGCATGATATGTGTGGTTGCTCCTGTTTCCCCATTTTTTTTAAATGAGAATTTCAATCTGCAATTTTTTTAATTACAATAGATTTCAGTTCCTGGCTCTCCCGTTAACAAGTTAGTTAAAAGTTTAAACAACATAAGTTACACTGTGAAAAATGAATGTTGTTTTTACAGTGGGTAAATAACAGTGTACAGTGGTAACAGTACAGTGGTAATAAACAGTAAAAATTTCTAACTTTCCAGTATAAAACTGTAAAATTGCTAATTTTACAGTTTTAAACAGGAACCTCGGCTGCCACTATAATAAATTTTTACAGTAGGGGAAGACCGCCTATATTGGACCACTGCTTAAATTGGACCTCGGGCTTAAAATCTAGTACAGAGATCTATGCTACACTTTAACGGTAGAAATATAAAGTTTTAGGAATAAAATCAATGTGTAGGAAGTTTCATCAGTCTTCGAGCTGAAGAATGAAAAATGGCATGTTTTCCTTTATTGGACCGGAAAAAATTTCCTATATTGGACCGGTGGTCCAATTTAAGAATATGATTTTAAGCAAGACTTTTTATGATTGTAGCATGAAATAAGTGACTCATCTGATTTAATAGCTTAGTTAAGATTATTTTAAGCATACTTAAACACCTATTCACGATATTCATTTTTTTATCAAGCACTTTTTCTATAAGCTACAAATTCATAAAACATATGTTTTTCTTTCTTTTTTTTTGTTAAGCTGCAGTTTCAGGTTGTAAAACATAGTTATAAATTTAAATAAAATTTGTGCTGGCTTACCGAGAAAAAAAAAATGAAATTCTTCGATTTGCTCGAAAATATTTTTAAAAGATACAATTTAAATGCTACTAAAATGTTCAATGTAGATGAAGCCGGTCTTTTCACTGTCCAAAAGCCCCAAAACATATTGACGTATAAAGGTAAACACCATTTTGGAGCAGAAATGCATGGTGAATGTGTTAGAAACACACTGGATATTTGCTGCATGAGTGCAACAGCTGTTAGCCCCCCGCCCCTTCCCTCCCCATGCTTATGTTCGAAAGATTACGCTCCACGTATGAACTTATCGTAAAAGCACCCCTGGTGAGCAATATGCTTGTTCAAAAGAAGGTTGGATCACAAACGATAATTTACACAATTGATACAACATTTCATCAAAACCGTTAAGCCAAGCAATGTAAAATGAATGTTCTTCTATTAATAGATAGGCACAGCACTTACATAAAGAACATAGATGCAATAATTTTGGCTAACGAGAGCAATATAATCATGCTTTCTTTCTAAGCACACCATGCACGTAGATAAAGTTTTTATTCAGTCTCTATCTACGTATTTTAATCGAGCATGTGATGCATGGATGCGAGAATATCTAATGAGATCCATTACCCAATATCGCGAAGAGGAACTGTTTTGTAACTCTTATGGGCAAACCGCGGTCAAGACCATGGCAAATGCTGTGAGTTGATTCCAAAAAACAGGAGTTTCGCCTGTTAATTGACATGTGAAGGGTCAGGGGGAAAAACCACGGTAGTCCACTTTTTGTTGAATTTAAACTGATGCTACCACCTGTTAGAAAAATAAGTGTAATTTCGTTTAGTATATGCAATATTCGTGAAAAAACACTGTAGTCTATGTATTATTGTCATTTTAGAACAAGTATACTGGGGAAGTTTATGAGTTCGTAAAGTTTAAATTTCGTTTTTCTCAAAATGAATCAAATGTGACTACCGTGGTTTTTCCCCCTGACCCTTCATGTGTTTAATGGCATTGACTTGGCTGGAGCAGAGTTAGAGGTAAATAGTCCAGATAAAACTACTCAAAGTGAACAGGCAGGTTCAGGGTAATTTGTACTGTTGTACACCATGTGCAAGAACTAGCTACGACGTAAATTAGTACAAGCTCTGCAGAATCAGCGGAGAGTTCTCATCAAAGCATGATTGTCAATTCCAACGCCGTATGAAAAAAGCACAGAACAGAAAAAGTCACACAAGAAGAAGCAAAAAACTGCACAAAAGAATTGTTATTGCAATATTTGCCATAGATATAAAGTGCAAAACATGATTAAGTGCATGAAATACCATCGGTGAGTTTTTCAACACTGCCTAAGTGAGACCGAAGCAAAAGAAATTCTATTGCAAATCCTGGAAAAAAGATGTATAGTTAAAATATAAATTATTCTATGATTTCCTAGCATGGTCCAATTTAGGAAGCGCATGGTTCAATATAGGCGCATATATTCCTAAATTGGACTTTTGCAACTTTTTGTAACATAATTTTTTTAAAAATTATTTCCATATTTTTAGAAAATTTAAGCTCCTAGGGCGGTTCCTGATTAAATTTAGCTTACGATGCTCTATTTCGTATTTTTGTTTTGCTTCACATTGCGACACAGGCCTCCTGTTCTTAGGGGGTCCAATATAGGCGGTCTTCCCCTATAATATTGTTAAATTTTACGGCAATAAGCTGTGAAATTTCTAACGTTAGAGTAATAAACTGTAAAATTTCTAGTCTTACAGTTTATTACTGTGCATTTTACAGTTTTAAATTGGAACCTCGGCTGCCAGTATCATACTGCAAAAACAACAGTTCCTTTTTTGCAGTGTAAAATATTTTTTATAGGAAGCAGAATTTCCTCTCCGCTAACATGTTGTATTGTGTATGATGCAAGCAGATTTTATTTTTTTGAGAAAATAATTACTGCATAATCTGGATTCACCAAATTATATGTAAGTATTTTGTTAGCGATTTATTGATGGAATTTCGATCGCAGTTATGCGACATCTTCAAAAATTGTGTTTAGAAGTATTTCAGATTTTATTTTTTTGAGAACATAATTACTGCACAATCTGGATTCACCAAATTATATAAGTATTTTGTTAGCGATTTATTGATGGAATTTCGATCGCAGTTATGCGACATCTTCAAAAATTGTGTTTAGAAGTTTTTTTTAATATTGTTTAAACTCTAAACAGCTCTAAACTTTAGAGCATGAACCCTTTTTTCTTTTTGTTACCGTTCAGCACAATTTTCATGCACGTGAGTGCACACACACAAACACGGGAGAATTTATAAATTTTCCAGCACCTGTCAAGCCAGTGAGAAATACTAGTTGTCTAATCCTGAGTCGTGACCAATTTCATATGAAAAAGGATTTTTTTTTTCAGAAAAGCTGCACTGGAACTGTGTTCCTTTGAGCATGGCACCAAATATGTATTTTCCCATATTATGTTTCAAAAAAAATGAAAAAGTTGCATGTGTCAATATTTATTAAAGTCTTTTTTTTATCATCTTAAAATTAATTAAAAAAAAATACTGAATCGTTTTTAATTAGTTCATTTCTTCAACCCTTTATGCCTCGACGGGACT
>JAXGGA010004815.1:0-84128 GCA_038373865.1 Uloborus plumipes
ATTGAAAAAACCTGAAGCATATTTACATGAAGGTTACATGCTTTTTCAAAATTCGGTGCCACTATTTTTTATAGTCGTACAAAATCTTGGGGGTGCATTGGTCCCTTGGTACCCCCCCCCCTGGATACGCCACTGACACCACCAATTCGGTTATGCCATCCAAGGACTGCAGTTTCGTGCTTGTTACCACTCATCAGCCCTGGAATAGGAAGAAACCGAGCTTGAGGCAGAAATCCTCTCAAAGAAGCAAAGAGTGCCAAAAAAAAAAAAAATACTGGTAGCAACCTATTGTTATGTGAAGTACGTACCTACAGTAGGACAAGAAAGGACCCTATATAATGAATGTACCGTATTACAACTTTCCTGTCATGTGCTCAATTACCAAAAGTAATGTAACAAACCTACTGTAAGCAAAAGCACCTAATGCAGTGTATTATCTTCTATCTCAGAAAACAACCGGTTTCACATAAAACCGACGAAGGACTGCGAGCTTAGCGCCTTGCTTTCTAATGTATTATTTCGACAATGTATAAAGGTTCCTAATATAATGTAATGTACTCAAAATATGCTAAAGCACTTTATGTGCCCACAATGTAGAACAGCATGTAATGCATTGTAATTTACGCGTAAAGCGTATCTCACACGCTAACGCACTTACCGGAATTGAATGCTAAGTATCTCTTACGCATCTAAATTCCCGGTTTCCTAGGAGTGAAATCGTCGATCTCTGGCGAGGCGATAGACGCCGCCGCCTTCTGCTCATGCGCCTGAGCCGCAGATTGACGTCGCTTCATGCCACGCTATAGGAAAGCCTTCATGCCACGCTCTAGGAAACCAAGCCTAAAGGCTTGGTTTCCTAGAATCGTCGTCGACGCCGGGCGCGACGCACGCTGGAATCAGAACCAGTTTGATTGGAGCGTGGCGTGAAGCGACGTCAATCTGCGGCTCAGGCGCATGCGCAGAAGGCGGCGGCGTCTATCGCCTCGCCAGAGATCGACGATTTCCCTCCTAGGAAACCGGGCCTTTAACAGTGTGTACGAGCTCTGCTCAGAAAATGACCTGACGCTTTGAATTACACATTTAGTGATGTGTAGCTGGCCACGGCTCATTACTTTGTAAACACGTGCTCTTGGACTGGTGATAAAGTTCAATCGCGAAGAGGGGGTCCTGGCGGTGCTGTATGTCTGAGCGTCACTTTAGCAAGCCCAGGACGGCGGGCTCGATTCCCGCCGTTGCCCTGGTTGTAACTTGTCATATTGGACGTGAGTTCATAAACGGGTCCTGTGTGACCAAGTACACGAGTTCGAAATATGTGTTGTAAATAAATAAATAAAAATAAATAAACCGCGAAGAGATGGCGGGTCGACTTCAAACGGAATTTATTTAAAAGTAGTAACGGAAATTTTTTAAAAAACTTGCACAGTGAATTGCTATTTTTCGCCGATTTAAGAGAAAATTAAATCATGTCACGTTTGTCCTTTAATAAAGCATTGAGAAACCAACCAAAAAAAAGACATTTAAGAAATATTATCAGTTTCTGAAGTAATTATTTTCTTTAATAACATAAACCTTTTCTTTGTATTCGTCATTTTTTCAATACTCCTGCTGTTTTTTTTTTTTTTTTTTTTTTTTTTTATCTTTCTTTTTTGGCCCAGCTTGGAAGGGTCATGGACAGGAGAGTGATGCAGGGACCCCCCAGTAACTAGAGTATAGAATATCTAACTTTAGAGGGGTTTTCCCCCATAATTTTTTTTTGAAATACATACATAAACTTCTGCAATACGAATCTTTACAAGGGCTAATTGATACAACAAATACACCAGGAACAAAATTTGCAAACAAATATTTTTTACGTGTTAACACTCTTCTGCAAATTTAGATTTGTCAAAATAAAAATTGCTTTTTGGTTTCGTAAATTGTTGAAACTAATCGACAGAGACGTTAGTACGAGGGATCAAAAAAGACAACGCCTCGTCACTTGTTTACACTGACGTTCGGTATAAATCGGAACCTCATAAATCTAAGGGAATTAGGGCTGAGCCCAGTTTGGATTTACCTGGTGGTCTAGTACATACTCTAGTTCTCGTTTGTGATGTAGAAGTTTTAAGAGTTATTAAATAATAAAGCAATTCAATCTCTTGGTACTAAGGGTAAATACAATACTAATGATAAATGCATTGCGCAAGGCCCCCAAACCAGTCAAGTCACTTTCAATCCCTAGCAATGTGGACCAAAAACGTGAGCACCATGATTTTACATTTCTGACGCATTATGTGCAACTAGATGCGGCACAATTTGGTATCCTCCTGGGGGGAACGCATATTTATTTCTGCCCATTTTCATCCCCCCCCCCCTTCTACTGTTTCACGTCGCCCGACTATCAACGAAGTGCCATTACAACTTGAGAATTTAGGCTAGTTTACCTTCAGCTAGAGCCATATACGCTCACTCTTTTGAACAACGTCATATCTAAAATAACGTGCAGGAGCGCCCCGAAGGGAGGTCCTGGGAGGTCACCGGGACCTCCTAAACATCTTCCTCATTCGGCAAATTCAGACAGAGATTCGGCACATCCAGGGATAGTATTGAAATACAGTAACCCCTCGTTATATCGCGCTTTTTGGGGGACAAGAAAAAAGCGCGATACATCCGAAAGCGCGATATAACCGAGGTCATTAAAAATAGTTTTCTATCCAGCATGCAAGTAAATTATAGGTGCACATACATAAAAATTAAGTTATTCGAACATTAGATTTTTTTTTCAGTCAAAAGTAACAAAAAAATACAACTTACCGCAGTTGTTGTTACAATGTGCAGGTCTTAAAAATATGTATACAGATATAAAATTTACCTATTGTTTTGGTGAAATAAGAATCCAAAGTCGTATAGAATAGAAGAACCTTCGTTTTGTTCATTCATGACAAAATAAATGAGAAAGAGACCTTTTCTGAGCACCTTACATATTTTCTCAAAAATGGTTTCGAACTAAAAGTTTTTTTTTGGGGGGGAGACAAAAGAAAGGAGCCATATATCCGAATGAGCGATATAACGAGGCGCGATATAACGAGAGGCTACTGTATTTTTTTGCAATATAAGTGTGCGTGCGGCTGCAATCTTTCTTTTTTTTTTTTTTTTTTTGTTACACATTTGTTTTCTTTGAAAATGAGAAGATCCGATTAATAAAAATATATCTCATTCTTTTATTGACTTTATTTACCATAAACCAAATCGTTTCTTTCCTTGGCGCCTTTCGGTGAATTCCATAGTGTGTGTAGCATGACCCCAGACAAGATGGATAATAAAAAGTGAAAATGCTGCAATGCATAAATGTTGCACTTAGAGCGCAAATAACTCTAATATTATGTGCGGCGACTTCAGTTTTATTTTTTGCTTTACTAGCAGATTTTCTCATTTCTCGTACTGAAAAATAATATCTGCTTAGCTTCATTTATTTAGTTCCAATTCCTGACTTTCTTCACCACGAAAAAATCGACCGTCAATTTAGTTCAATATTCTTTTTCGTTATAATTATAGTACTGAAATACAACTGCTGTTTTACTTCTTAATTTATTGTATTTGCTTACAATTAAGAGAATTCGTAACGATATAAAAGTTGAGTGTTTAATTTGTGGAAGTACTTTTGATGACGATTATAAACGAAAACATGAGAAACTTTGCCACGGTGGAAAACATATCTCCGTGAAACTTACTGAAGCTCCAAAAAATTCATTTGATGCTGCAAAAAGGAAAATAAAGACTGCTTCAAGCAGCGAATTATCGCCATTAACGAGTAGTTTTAAATTAATCATTTTTTCTTCCTCTTTTAATTTGTTTCAATGCATTTTTTCTTTTTACTCACCGATTTAAATCAATGGCCACAGGACTCCCACAAATGTCGCAATACATTTTGGGAGCCCCTTGTTTAACGTGGACATCTCTTTTCATGTGCAGTTTAAATTCCCGGCTCTTAAGTCACAGTTGCGACATGTGACTTGGAAAATCCGCCATCGACCTCAATAATTAGAAACTGGAAAAAATTGTGTAAAAACTTAAGCAATAAATAAAGTTTAATCTTTGTTTAAATTATTTTTCAGACATTATGCTTTTTTCTTTGAATTCAATAAAATTAGTTTTTATCATTTTCAATAAATTATGCATGTAATATATGAAGAAATTGTGTTAAAAAAATTCCGTTATAATTTCGTTGATTCGCCATTGAAAAATAAGCTACTAATAGTGTATTTTCTGTGTAATTGTGTGTGTGTAATTTAACGTTTTACGGCTAGCACCAGATTCGCGTCAGTGGCGCAGCCTTAAGTTTAAAAAAATCAAAAATGAAATATTCGTTTTGCATACATAATTTCCCTACACTGCAAAAAATGAACTGTCGTTTTCACCTTATAAGCAGCCGAGATTCCAATTTAAAACTGTAATATGCAGAGTAATAAACTAAAACTAGCAACTGTTCAGTTTCTTACTGTAAAGAGAATTTTTAGTTTTTTATCGTAAAATTTAACTGTATTATTCTGTAAAAACAACATACATTTTTTAGTGTACTCGAATACCGTAAAATGGGGTGAATCGGAACACTTTTCAGCTTTGATTGTAAAAAAAGCAGTTAAAAGATTTTTTTTTTAATTTGATTTTTTGGGTAAAAACTTCGGTCTTGCTTTACTTTTGACATTCCAAGCAAAGACAAAACATTTTGAACAGTTATTATTAAAATATATAGGAAATTATGGGTGTTCCGAATCACCCCGCTGATAGGGGTCAATCGGAACACCTGTTAAAATTTTTAGTTTTTTCAATTTAACCTGTAATAGGTCTCACAAACATGAGGAATACTGATGGGGGAGAATAAGAACAGATAATTACCGTCAAATAAACGTATAATTTCAATACCAGTAAACGTTTATAATTTGTCAAAATTCAAAATGATTTTGAACTTATGAAAAATGAAAAGTAATTTTAAGAAATGTTTTTGAATTGAAATACAAAGCTTTAACATGAATTGAAGTCACTCATGTCTTCCATAAATAAGTACTAGTCCTTAAAACTAGCAATTGTGACTTGGTTTAAATTTTTTCAGAACATCTCCTGGGATGAACTCTGCCTTTTCTTCAGTTTCTTGAAATCTCTGGGTTTCAGGGATTGTCCTGAAAGATTTTTCCGCTTATTCATCACTGTCTGTGTGCTGGATTTTTACTACATAAAGTCTATGTGACTTTCCCCCTCGTACTTTAAGTAAAAAGAAGTCTCCTAGAGAAAAAATCGTTAGAAATCTGCAACTTTTTATCATTCTAAGATCTAGTTGCTCATGAGAAGGGATAAACAGTAATAAATCCTTGTCCTTGTCTTGATTAGAAGAATTGGGGTTAGAATCTTGATTTTTAAACAGGTTCCTTCAAATAAGTTTGAATTGGAATAACAGAACTAAGTGTTCCGATTCATCCCGCAAATTTTTTTCCAATGGCATTTTTCAGAATTCTTCATTTTTATGACATAATTTATAAAAAATATAAATTCTTATGTGGTATTCTGTTGTTCAGATGCACGTATAGTTGAAACATACCACTCTTAGCTTTCAAATATAAGAAGGTTTGTTCTTGCATATGAAGTTTTGCAGTCTATGAAAATGTGATGTTTTCTAGCATTCCACGTGCAGCCCTCCTTAGAAGCCAGTAGCGTTGGCAGATTGGCAACATTGATTTTTTCCTACTTCCTATAATCTTACCTTTCTAAAAAAAAAAAAATCATGGCGAAAAATACCCAATAGTTTATTTATGAAGAATTTCTTTGTACGGTCCGGAAGTTTTGTTCCGATTGACGCCGCTGTTCTTATACACCCCATTTTACGGTACCTTAAGAAATCTCGAAGTTTAATTAATACCGTTATACATAATTTTTATTGGATCCCTCCCCCAAAATGAAAGCATAGCTACGCCAGTCACTGAGTGCGTGAGTTCACTCAATAATTTGCTCTTTCAAGCCTCAGAACGTCCACAGTTCTGCTTTACCAAAGATACAAGTATTGTTATTAGTTGTTTTCAGCATTTACAGAACCACTTCGAAAAACAGTAAAAATATAAGACACTAAGGTTTGCGTACATACTCGTATTTTTTCATTCGGCACATTTTGAAGTTCCATTCGGCAAATTGAGAATTTTCCCCCTCCCAAAAATTTAAGCTCGGGGCGCCCCTGATAACGTGATAGTTTAGGATAGCGGTTTTAAATTTCAAAGTATCATGTAGTAAAACTATAAGGCACATGCACCCAATATGGACAGTGCTCTCAATATGGGCTACGCCAAATATCTTAAAAAGTATCAAATTTGATCGAGAAATTTCGCTGCATGTCCTCGAAGAAAGCAGTTAAAAAGATGATTTAGCCTGGAAAGTGCAAAAAAGTGCGTTATTCGCCATTTCGGAGGATACTTGTGTTTTTGTGGTGTGTCTGTCTTAATTATAGATAAGTTTAAATTCGTAAAACGTAGTGTAAAATAACTTTAAAATATTGATAAGTGGCTTCAGCTTTCTGTTGGTTTTAGAAAGCTGATAAAACACATTCTCGATTGCTATTGCATATATTGCTTAAAAATTCCATCCTTGTTTTTTTTTTTTTTTTTACAAGATTTAGTTAATCTACGCCCGACTCCCAATATGGTTACTAAGGCTCGACCGATGCATCGGCGCCGATGGCTGAGTTTTTTTCCATCGGCCATCGGCATCGGCCGCCGATGCTAACATGGAAAAAACATCGGCCCATCGGCCTCAAAAATATCTAAATGCCGATGCTTGGCCGATGTTTTTTTTTTTTTTTCAAGTTTTCTAAAGAGGGAATACTATTTTCTGTTTTTTTTACTTTGGAATTGTGAGGAACTGCAATCTTTCATTTTTTATGCATGTTGAGCATAAGGAGAACTTATTAATCAAAATTTATCTCATTATATTTTATTGACGCCACTAATCATAAACAGAATACACTGTTCCTTTTCTTGCGGCGCCTTTGGGGGGAATTCCCTTATTGCGCGTAGCAGCCGCCAGGCCAGACTTGGGAAAGACTCGAATGGGAAAACGAAACCAAACTAAACGCATAGATGTTGCACTTTGAACGCACCCTGAAAACTCTAATAAAATGTGTGGCGACTTCAGTTCCTTTTTTTTTTTTTTGCATTGCTGGCGGATTTTTTTTTTTTTTTTTTTTTGAATTTCTCACACTGAAAGGAAGATCTGCTTAGTTTTAGTTGGTTAAATTTATTTCTTAGCTGCGAAAGAAATCAGAGTTATTTCGTTTTAATTTTCTGAAATATTACTTAGTGTGTTTCAATTGATTTACTTATTTTAAATGCTGTATTAAAAGGAATTGGGGGAAAAATGTGAGTAAATTTTTGCTGCGCAGAAGAATAACTGTACCATGAATAGATTTTAGTCGAGTGTGTATTAGAATATTTTAATAGTATGCCATTTTCTGTTCACTTGAAAATGCTCTGAACACGAGTGGCACATTAAGTAATTTGCTACTCGAATAAGGATTGTGTGCAGTTTATAAAGACATACATTCATCGCCGTGTTATGGATTGTTTCATTTGAAAATATAGAGTAAGTATATATTTTAATTTTTGAAATTTATTGCATGTTGCTTTAGGTCCCTCATTTGGGACGGGGGGGAAGGGGTGACGGGTAATGGACCCCCAGGGACTTTAAATTTACTTTTTTTTGTCAGGCCGTCATTTAGGGGGGCAGGGGGGTCAATTGCCCCCCCCCTGGCTTTGAGGAATCAATGTATTTACATATAAGTGGGCGTGGTTTTTGATGTTTTCTGGTGAAATTGCATTGTGTTTGGACCCTTTGCCCCCCCTGGAAAAACTTGAAATGACGTCCCTGCTTTTTGTTATGCATTTCTGCTTGTATTTTGATGATTTTTTCTTTTCAATACATCGAGCACATACCTTTTGCCTCCCCCCTCTCGCCCAAAAACTTTAAAATAGCGGGCTAGTTTATATTGTTTGATGAATAGAGGATATGAAAATATCATTTCAGACTAAAGCAGCACCTGTTTCTATTTCAACATGTCACTATTCTTGAATATTAATATAGATACATTTCTTGGCTATTATATACTTTTTGTGTGAACGTCAATATTATATATTTCACTGAAATATTTTAGTCATCTCTTGTGGCCCAAACACTTATTGTACTACCTTCGTACGTTTTAAAATGTTAAAAGGAAGCTCGTACACAGTCAAAAATATCAAAGCACGTTTCTAAATATATGGCGCAGCTGCAGTTCATGATATTTTCAAAAACATTTCTGAGAATTTCGGAATATTTTCTGGAACTTTTTAAAAGCTTCTGAGTATTTTCGAAAAAACTTTCTGTACTTTCCAAAAGCGTTTCTGTGTACTTCGGAATCTGCTTTCCGCAATTTCAAAAAACGTTTCTTAGTATTTCGGAACAGGGTTGATAAAAATCACGATTTTTTTAAATAAAAAAAATCGGATTTATTTGATTTAAATCGGATTTTTTTATTTTTTTAAAAAATAGCTATTTTTATTAAAAAAAATTTCTTTTTTTAAAGTAATATTTGATGCTAACAGATTGATGCTAACAGATTTGATGCTAACTGTTCAAGTTCAATATCTAAATCCAATTTTTTAAATACATGTAATTAAAAATATAAGAGTGTCATAAATAAGTAGAAAATAATTACTATATAAGTATTTTTCCTAGTTTTAATTATCTATATCGTATAAAGAATGCTTCATGTTAATTTAGACATTTTACTCCTTTAGTCATAGAACTGTTAAAAAGATACCCCCCCTAAGAAACCACAATAATTTTTATTTTTGAAGCAAATTTTACATTTTTTTTAACGTTGAGAGGATAGTATGACAAGTGTATTTTTAAATGAATATCTTAATAGCTTAACTCCTAACAGCTAAATTGCAACTAACTTTTAACAGAAGCAGCTTGTTTCATAAATATTTGGCATTTTCTTTTTTAATTTCATTGATATTGTTACAAATCTTGTAAATAGTTGTTGTTTTTCCTGCCTTGCATCATTTTCATTAGTTTTGGTTTTATCTGATGTCATGTTGCAAAAGTATCTGAAGATATCACTTTTATCACTTGTATACCGGCTCTATAACGTTTTGTAGTTTTTACACTTGCCCTGCATTTAATAAGCGTGAAGACATTTTTCGCTCGGAGTGTTTTCTTTTTTTTTTTCTTTTCTTTTTCTTTTTATTACTAGAAGTTTCTTGAATGGATTACGTAATGTTAGAAATGAAACAAAATATTCCAGGTTTTTCTCGAATATTGTGGACATTTCTTTCGGTGTATAAATAGCTGGCCTTGAACACAAGTCAGTGAGTTGTTTTCAGATTTGATTCTGGTGACTCGTTTTATTCGCTATTCGCTTGGGCGAATGTTTGTTTTGCTTTTGTAATTGCTTAATTACTGTTCACGTTAGATACGTGGTGCTGAATTACTGTTGAGAGTACAGTGTAGTGTTTGCCGCCTAATTGCTGATGTTTAGCAATTGTTTTCTGCTCTTATTGTAAATAGTGTACATACTTGTAAATAAATTTATAGTTACTTCCTCAAGATTGGAATGCTCATTTAAAGAAAGTTGAAGGTG
Organism: Uloborus plumipes; assembly: GCA_038373865.1. Classification (NCBI taxonomy): domain Eukaryota; kingdom Metazoa; phylum Arthropoda; class Arachnida; order Araneae; family Uloboridae; genus Uloborus; species Uloborus plumipes. The sequence continues at coordinate 9,641 of JAXGGA010004815.1, forward strand.
CTACGGACTCGTTACAATTTTGGCGCCCAACGTGGGGCATCTTCAAGGACTTTCTTGGAATTATCTGTGAACTTGGACTTTTCTTCCTGTGGACTTTTTGACTTCGCAATTTTATGGTAATTACTCGAGCAATGGATGAACAACTGAAAAAACTCCTGGATGCGATCAACGCTGTTAAAAATGATATGGCGACTATGGCTACTAATCAAGAACAATTAAAAAATGATTCAAGTCAAGAAGAAATTAAGCATGATTTAACCGCTAGCATAACTTCAAGTCAAGAAGAAATTAAGAATGATTTAACCGCTAGCATAACTTCAAGTCAAGAAGAAATTAAGAATGAGTTAACCGCTAGCATAACTTCAAGTCAAGAAGAAATTAAGAGCGATCTAACGTCAATGAAAAGTTTGGTGGAAAGTAAATTTGCCAATATGGAAAATAAAATGGAGGCTCTTGAAGAAAAAGTTGACAGCGTTGAGGATCGAATCACTACAGTAGAAAACCATGTGGAAAAGAAAATTAAAGAACTTGAATCAAAGTTATCAGCATCCTCCAACAACTCAAGTGACTGTGTAGCTGCAGCTGGAACTTCTCGTCCATCCATCAAACTGGCCACGTTTGACGGGAAGACCTCGTGGAATATTTACAAGAAGCAGTTCCTCATCGTTGCAAAAGCAAACTCCTGGGACTCTTCCACGAAAGCCTGTCAACTTGCAGCCTCGCTGAGAGGGGATGCAGCTGATATACTACAGACCTTCCCAGAGGACAAGCACCATGACTTCGAAGCCTTATCATCGGCCTTGGAGCTTCGCTTTGGCGAATCTTGCCAAAAAGAATTCAGCCAACTTCAGCTCAAATCCCGACTCCAGAGGGCTGGAGAGACTTTGCAAGTTTTTGCAGCAGACGTTGAGAGGCTTTCCCATCTCGCCTTCTCGGACTGTCCTTCGGGTGTTCGCGATAACCTGGCCCTGAACTACTTCATAGACGGAGTGCGAAATCCAGAAATTCAGACGGCTCTCCGGATGGCGGACATTAAAGATCTTAAATCCGGTTTGGTCTACGCAATGAAGTTCGAGGCTGCGCAGCAAACATCCCGCAAGGATCGCCATTCAATCAGGGGCGTGGAAGTGAGCGCCCAGGATTCGAACTCAACTCGCTTCTCGGAAATTGAGCGACAAATCAAGGAGATCTCGGGGACCCTGAAGAAGATTACGGCTCGCAAGGAACAAAGTAGACAACCGCTGAAGTGCTGGAAATGTGGCGGTGAGGGCCACGTACGAAGGAACTGCGAAGCCCGCCAAGAAACAGGAGGGAAGAGCACCTCTGCCTCTCCAGCTCAGGAAAACTAAGCAATGGCAATCTCGCGGGGCGGAGGTCGCCAAATTGGAATGAGCCCCATCACAAAGTTTTCCAGATTTCCTCAAGAAGTGGCGGCTGCAACGGACTCTTCATTTACGCATATGTGAATGGGTTTCCCTGCGAAATGATTGTGGACACAGGAGCCAACGTTACCATTATTAAGACTGATGTGGCTCGTCAATTTGGACTCAAGATCTTGTGGAAGCCGCCATGCGTTACTCTCCAAACTGTGACAGGTGACAAAATCGAGATTGAAGGAAAAGTGAACTTAGAAATAATGTTCGGGAACGCCACTTACCATCACACGGCATTCGTCGCTGACATTACAGATCCCTTCATTCTCGGACTGGACTTTTTGAGAAAATTTGATTTTTCTATCGACGTTAAAAATAATGAGCTGCACTCGACGAGGGAAGACATAGCAATTTTCAACACCGAAAATAACTTAAAATCCGCTCATCAAATAATAGCCCAAACAGATTTATCGATCCCCTCTAGATCAGAAGTACTAATACCTGGCTCCCTCGAGGAAAACAACAGCTTTAAATTCGGCCTCATTGAATATCCTAACCAGAGTAATAGCCCAAAAGGAGTACTAGTGGCATCTACGCTTGTGGACCTTTCAAGGAATGCAGTTCCTGTGAGAGTCGCCAATGTGAGTGAAAGACCGAGGAATATTAAGAAAGGAGAAGTGTTGGCAACTTGTACTCCCGTAAACTGCATCATCAGAAGAATTGATTCCTCCGAGACTGTGTCTTCCGAATCCTTGACTTCGAAATTAATTGGGAGTGCAGCATTATCGAAGGATCAAAGATACGCTGCGGAAAAATTGGTGGACGACTTCAAGCAGGTGTTTTCGTCTACACCCGAAGATGTTGGTCGCACGAGTTTAGCGCAGCATAGGATCGACACTGGAGATCATCCCCCTATCAAGCAGCATCCAAGACGACTACCGTTCGCCAAGAAGGAAGAGGTTGAGATCCTCGTAAAAGAGATGCAGGAGAATGACGTCATCGAGCCCTCATCCAGTCCTTGGGCATCCCCTATCGTCTTGGTCCGAAAGAAAGACGGCTCCACCAGATTTTGTGTTGACTACCGACGCCTGAATGACATCACCAAGAAGGACAGTTACCCTCTTCCATGGATCGATGACACTCTGGACACCCTTTCCGGACACAAGTGGTTTTCGACCCTGGATTTAAAGAGCGGCTACTGGCAGGTGGAGATACACCCCGACGACCGAGAGAAGACGGCGTTTACAACCGGACAAGGCTTGTGGCAGTTTAAAGTGATGCCGTTCGGCCTCTGCAATGCACCAGCCACGTTCGAGCGTCTTATGGAGTCAGTGTTACGAGGACTCTCTTATGAATCCTGTCTTGTCTACTTGGACGACATCATCATCATAGGACGCAGTTTTGAGGAACATTTGGCTAATCTTAGGAAGGTGCTGCAGAAGCTTAAGGAAGCCAACCTGAAGTTAAGCCCGTCCAAGTGTAATCTGTTCCGCCGTGAGGTGAACTACCTTGGTCACATTATCTCTTCAGAGGGTGTACGAACAGATCCAGATAAGGTATCCGCAGTCAAGAATTGGAGCCGCCCCGAAAATGTTCATCAGCTGCGAAGTTTCCTGGGGCTCTGCACGTACTACAGGAAGTTTGTGAAGGGTTTTTCCAATATTGCACGACCTTTGCATAAGCTGACGGAGAGCAAACAAAAATTTGAATGGTCCAAAGAATGCGAGGATGCATTTCTACAGCTGAAGGAGGCTTTAACATCAACGCCTATTCTCTCTTATCCTCAGCCTGAAAAATCCTTCATACTTGACACTGATGCGAGCCACGAGAGCGTGGGAGCTGTTTTATCTCAAGAAATAGACGGTAACGAACATGTCATCGCTTACTGGAGCAAATGCTTATCCAAGTCGGAGCGAAATTATTGTGTCACGAGAAAGGAATTGCTCGCCATAGTTAAAGCTGTAGAACATTTCCATCATTACCTCTACGGCCGTAAATTCCTGCTCCGGACTGATCATGCCTCTTTAACTTGGCTTTTGAATTTCAAGAATCCAGAGGGCCAGGTAGCCAGGTGGATACAGCGGCTCCAGGAATATGACATCGAGATTAAGCACCGAAAAGGTTTGTCATACGGTAATGCTGACGCATTATCAAGAAGACCTTGTTCCGAGAACTGCCATTATTGCTCCCGAATTGAGAAACAGTACGGGACGACAATCCCTACTGCCTGTCAAGTTACTGCTACTTCATCATCTTCAGATCCTGATCCATGGAGTGACGACCAAGTTAGAAAAGATCAGCTTGAAGACCCAGACCTAAAGCCTATCATAGAGTTAATGGAAAAAGACAGTCGGCGACCTAGCTGGCAAGACATTTCTATCTACAGTCCTGCAACGAAAAGATACTGGGCTCTATGGAAATCTCTCCTTTTGCGAAATGGCGTCCTGTATCGGAAGTGGGAATCTGACGATGGTAAAGCATTCAAATGGCAGTTACTCCTTCCCAGATCAAGAATTCCAGACGTTCTAAAGGAATTGCACAGTAGTCCGACTGGAGGACACTTTGGTATCCTGAAAACCCTCCACAAGGTTCGAGAGCGCTTCTTCTGGAGCAAGGCGAAGGATGACGTGGAGAAGTGGTGTCATTCTTGTGACGCCTGTGCTGCCCGTAAAGGACCGAAGAGAAGAAGCCGCGGGAAACTACATCTTTACAACGTAGGAGCTCCTTTCGAACGAATCGGGATCGACATTCTTGGTCCTCTACCGAAAACTACTGATGGGAACAAATACATCCTCGTTGCCATTGACTATTTCACCAAATGGCCCGAAGCATATTCCATTCCGGATCAAGAAGCTACCACTGTAGCAGAGACTCTAGTCCAGCATTGGATCTCGAGATATGGGACACCTTTGCAGATCCATTCCGATCAGGGAAGAAACTTCATCTCTGCTGTGTTTAAGGGCCTATGTGATATCCTCAAAATTGAGAAAACTCGAACGACACCACTACACCCACAATCAGACGGCATGATGGAGAGATTTAACAGGACAATTCTTAATAATCTCTCGCTTATGGTCTCCAAAAATCAACAGGATTGGGACAAGAAACTTCCTCTGTTCCTGCTGGCCTACCGCAGTGCTGTCCACGAGACCACCGGATATTCCCCATCACAGATGCTCTTCGGCCGAGAGCTTCGGCTGCCTTGTGATCTCGTCTTCGGTCTCCCTCCAGATGCGCCTTCATCGCCTGAGGAGTACGTCCAGGATCTCCAGGCCCGGTTGGAGGGCGTTCATCACTTCGCACGGGAGCGAATCAACATCGCGACGGAGAAAATGAAGACCCGATACGACACAAGGTCCACTGGCCATGACTTTCAAGACGGTGACAAGGTATGGCTATGGAATCCCATCCGACGTAAAGGTCTATCACCCAAATTGCAGTCGCATTGGGATGGACCCTACACAGTCCTCCACCGGCTGAACGACGTCGTAGTGAGGATCCAGAAGTCATCACATTCAAAACCCAGAGTTGTACATTATGATCGGCTAGCCCCATACTATGGCCATAGTTCGTAAAATAAATCTAAAGCTACCATGGTAACTTGTTTGTAAATTTTGTAAATAACTTTTGCCTTTAATTGTTTGTAATATGACTTTATCAATGTTAGTGTTTCTTTCATGTTCTCATTGTTATTGTTTATCATGTTTATGATTGGTCATCATGTAATGCGTGCACCTGTAAATTTTCCCTTGCTTCCTTTCTGGGGATTGTACTGCCCGGGACGTGCAGTCCTTGGGAAGGGGGCAATGTTACAAATCTTGTAAATAGTTGTTGTTTTTCCTGCCTTGCATCATTTTCATTAGTTTTGGTTTTATCTGATGTCATGTTGCAAAAGTATCTGAAGATATCACTTTTATCACTTGTATACCGGCCCTATAACGTTTTGTAGTTTTTACACTTGCCCTGCATTTAATAAGCGTGAAGACATTTTTCGCTCGGAGTGTTTTCTTTTTTTTTCTTTTCTTTTTCTTTTTATTACTAGAAGTTTCTTGAATGGATTACGTAATGTTAGAAATGAAACAAAATATTCCAGGTTTTTCTCGAATATTGTGGACAATATCATTATTTTTTTTTTTAAATTTTCTTTGGTTTAAATTGTTTTTTTTTTTTTTTTAAACAATATGAATCGTTCTTTTTTTGCGTAAAAAAATCATTTATAATTAATATTTGCTTGTTAATTGGTTTTTTTCTAATAGAAATACTCTGAACTTCATGCCTACCAAATTCATTCTTTTGAATTAAAAATCATGATTTAAATCGATGACTTTTTTAAATACAAATCTTATGTCACATATTTCAACCTCTGGGATGAGCAATATTTCATTCCAAAAAGAAAAAAAAATCAATAAAATACCTTAATAATGGTGTGAAAATACAAAATTATTATCATTATTTTTTAATCCTCCAGTTTCTTATGTTAGAACTCTATTTTCATGAACGTCAACTTTTACAAATTGTAAAACAACTGGTGGACTAAAAAACGTAATAAAATTCATAAATAATAAAAAATTTTAATTTTTACATAATTATAAAATATTTTATTAAATTATTTTCTGTTTACATTTTAAAATTAAATATTACTAATCCAAGAGGTAAGAAAAAAAACGAATCATTATAATTCAGATGCGTGTAAAAAAAAAGTAACAGCCAAAAGGATTCCGAAACATTCGAAAACATTTCTGAAAATTTCAGAGATATTTCTGAAATACTGAGAAAGCTTTCTGAAATACTCAGAAACCTTTCTGAATATTTCGTGAACCGCAGCTGCATGAAATGCTCAAAAACGTTTATGAAAATAACAGAAAGGGGCTTCCGACATGCTCAGAAATGTTTCTGAAAACAACGGAAAGAGGTTTCCGATATTCTCAGAAACGTTTCTGAAAATAGCAGAAAGAGGATTCCGACATACTCTGAAACGTTCCTGAAAATAACAAAAAGAGGTTTCCGACATACTCAGAAACGTTTCTGAAAATAACATGAACCGCAGCTGCCCGATACACTCAGAAACGTTTCCGGATTTTTCTTACAATATATCGACACTTTTAAGAGGAATTTTGCCAAAAACCGCCCAGCCGATACCGAATTCTGCACATTATTTTTCTCTCCATCTTTGTTGTATCTTTCTTTGTTATTTATAAAACACTTAGCGATTATATCACTCAGTTGTCGCCAATTTGTAAAATTAGTCTGCATTGAAATTAAAATTGATTAGTCAAAAAAAAAAAAGTAAAAGTAAAAAGCACATTTGGAACATCGGATTGCAGCAAGAAAGTATCTGTATGACTACACCCCAGAGGTACCAACGGGGGGGGGGATTATGGTGCAAGTTGCGCCATTAATTTTTTTTTTTTGAAGGTGGGGGGATTTTTTTAAACTAATTTATTTTTTAATGTAAATTATTTACGTTTTTTTCAAATAAAAATTATTAATTTATTTATTTTTTAATTTAAATTATTTCTTTAATTTCTTTATTATTTCTTTATTTATTTTTTGTGTGCGTGTGTGTGAGCTTGGGATGTCTGGAAGGGAAAAAAGCAATTCTATTCTGTGCATAATTCGAACTTTCAAAAAATTCATAATATACAAAAAAATAATAATTATAATTTAAAAAAAATCATAATATTAAAAAAAACAAATAAAATAAAAAAGAGGGGTAAAAGTAAAAAGCACTAGAGGGTCATGAAAAATTAGGGGGGGGAGGGGATTTGCGCCATTGAGCTTGGGGGGATTGGCAACCCTGCTACACCCAGTACAAATGGTACGAATGAATTCTCAACTTTCTACGTATCTCTCTTTCTCTCATAGTTTTTGCCGAGTGGTAGTAAAATAGAAATTTCGGCCAAAATCTGAATGACTGAAGAAGAAGTAGAATGAAATGAATATATGACCCATGAAATCTCTTATAAACATTTATTTTTCTAATCGTTTGATTTTTTTTTTGCCATCGGCCATCGGCATCGGCCATCGGCCGATGGAAGAGGAAAAAAATCGGCCATCGGCCATCGGCCAACTCTGAACAATCGGCCAACCATCGGCATCGGCCCATCGGCCAAAAAATGCCATCGGTCGAGCCTTAATGGTTACCCTATGTCTCCATTGAAAGTCCAGCAAGGGAATAATCAGATTCATAAAATTGAAAAATATTTGTTTGTTGTGATTCTGCTTAGATACAAATTCACAATAAATGTCTATGCTTCAATGCAACTTAACTTGGCATTGACGTCACTACGGGCGGGGAGCCAATAAGAGCTCACAAGCAGTCAGCGATCTCCTCTTATTCGCCAAGTAGGCTGTGACGTTTTATCTAGCTCGTTTTTCATAGGCTAACGTCACGATGTTTTCGTCAAGAAACGTTGCATTTTAGTATAATAATGTATTTTTAATCTTAATTATAGTATCAGTACATTACATTACGAATAAAGAGTGGAAGTACAGTCGACCCTCGTTATAACGACCACACATTGTTAGTTTCGGTGTAACGATAGAGCGACCAAATTCAAAGGACACTTTATCCCGCATTTTACCAAATTGAACATATGTTTCTAAATTTTTACCTTAAAAAGACCTTGATTATTGTTTACGGACAAAGTGCATGGCGTCTTCTCATATTGCAACTTTGACAGGAGGAAGGAAGAAAATGTATCACCTTCAGATAAAGAAGGGGATGAAGATGGGTGTAACAGTATAACTCCAAGAAAAAAAAATTCTGAAGTCCATTCGAGGAAGAGATAGACTGAAAGTAAACAAACAAGTTGCTATACTAGACAGCAACTTAACTTGACACTGAACGTCACTACGGGCTGAGCCAATAAGAGCTCACAAGTAGTCAGCTATCTCCTCTAATTCGCCAAGTAGGCTGTGACGTTTTATCTAGCTCGTTTTTCATAGGCTAACGTCACGCAAACGTCACGATGTTTTTGTCAAGAAACGTTGCAGTGTAGTATAGAAGATTTGCCGCTATGCTACTTTCGGGGATTTCCTCTGAAAGGGAAAAAAGTTAACCAATAGGATTCGCATTTGCCGTCTGATTGGCACCAATTTATTTTTGTCCAAGCCAAACACGTGATTGACGAAGCCAAATGGCGCAAGTCTTTGTTTGCATCTAGTCTAGCCTATTCCGTGAACGAGCTGTAATCCTCTTAATATTTTTTTCTTGCTAGGCACAAAAATACTGAAAATTATAGATCATCTATAACTGAAAACTATATATAACTGAGGATAACACAAAACTTATTCTACCTAGAAAGTTTTTTTATTTGTCAGAAATACTTTTTCCCATGTTATCCCATTCAAATTAAAACAATCCTTCATTTATTTTTTCCTACAAAAATTTTTGAATAACCCTAAAGTCACTCTTTTTGTCTGTCCCAACCTGTTTCTCAAATGTGCTTAAATTATTTTAAAAAATTACATGAATATTTCACAAGATTAATTTGTAATACTGAGTTGTGCACATTTAAGAGTGTAAGATAGTATTGTTTAGTTTATTTTACTGATTAAACAAACAAGGTACATCATTTTAAAGTTTGTTCCAAGGTTTGCATGTTAGTATCCTGATAGAAATAAGTTCAATTATTGTAACATATGTATTATATATGTGTGCGAAGTATTGTAAATATGTATACAGCTTTGTATATATTCTTTATGTATTAATCATTATCGAAGTCACAGGTTTCCAATGGAGGATTGGCAACATCCGGATACAGAGCACTGTGGACCGGAGAAGCTAGATGGTTGGATAATGAACACGTTGAGATAAAATAAACATGGTTACTAACGTAATTGTATAATAATGTCTGCAAAAGAACATAACAATTATTAAAGGCAAAAATAATTCATTTTGAAACTGCAATGCTACAGCAATGTTTATTCTCATTACTTCTTTGGATTCCCTGTGTATTTTGTTGATATGATTTGCCTGCTGTTCTCATTACAATTTTGAAGTTCAAATTGAGGTGTGTAATGTTTTTGGTGTCAGTATCCTGGACACCATTTCTGTTTTAAATAAAATAAAAATAAAATTTCTGCCTGTACTGTGTAATTGAGTTAAGAGGTTAGAGAAGAAAAATAACATTCTTTACCTTAAAGATATTTCTGGGCCTTCAATGATGAAAATGTCAGTATCCTGGCGCAAAAAAAAAAAAAAAAAAAAATGCCGCTCTCCTATCATTACATTGGGGAACAATGATTTTGTGGCAACTTAAGGTCAATTCCTTATCAGACAAGTGTGCTGAATACTGGAAAATTATTAGATTTGTCAAATTGGCTCTAGTTTTCGAGATAAAGACTATTAGCTATTTCACTGAGAAAACTGAAATAAAAATCAATATGTGTTGAAAAAATATTTTTATTAAGATCCTTTACCAGAACGGTATAAAAACAAAAAAATTATAGGCTGTTCATCAAATTATTAAAACAAAAATTACAGAAAACTTTTTCTGTAAGCTTTACTGTGATAGTATTGCTCAGCAAAATCTCTTATTAAAGTACGATAGCAGTCTACCGTCATGTGACGACCCCATCGACCTTGGTAACTTTCTTCTATTATTCTGATGTCCTGGTGGAACCGTTCTCCTTGTTCCTCACTGTAATCGCCCTGTCCAAATGGCTATACAAAAAATGCTTTAATGCTCATAGTAGCTCCTAATGTGTGAAAATTCTGAAGCATTTTAGCAACTAATTCTGAATAGTCTGGTACTTTATCGGATCTCAAAAAAATGTTTGAATACTAAAGCAAAGCTTAGCCATACTTCAGATTCAATTTGTGTTAGATGGTTTACAAATACATTGTCTTTTATAAGAGTGGATTTGCGGTCCATCGAAGAAACATGCTTCTAATTTTTCCATAATCAGGGCTGGAAGTTTTTGACAAACTTATACAAAACAGTCACCTGTCTTATCAAGGGCTTTGATGAACTGTTTAATTAGCCAAAGCTTGGAGTGAAGTGGTGAAAAAAGACAATTCTCTAGGCTTATTGGTGGTTCATGAATCACGCTTGATTTTCCTACGTCCATATTTTTCCTTAAAAGCAAGACCTTACTAATCCAATGTTGTTTTTGCGCGACTATCTCATAAGCATATGAAACAATTTAGTATACTCACCCTTGCTGGCCTAATAAAAAATTCACCACCTTTCAAGTGTGGGGGTTAACACAACGTTTTCGTAAAGAACTCATATTTTTCCAGACAAAAAACTTTTAAAATCACAGTAAGACATGACCTGATATTTTCAAGGTCTAATACCCGATTCGAAAAATTGTTATACCTATATACGTGAAAAAATAATAAAATTTGGAGGTAATAATCAAAATAATAGATCTTTATGAGGAAAGCTTAAGATTTTTCATTGATATCTTGTGTTTTGTTTATCTCAAGAACCAGAGTCAATCCAAAAAAAGTAAATGCATACTGTGCAAGTCTAATGCAAGTGTTTACAAAAACCATTAACAAAATAAGTGCCGCAGATTGTTTATTTATTTATTTTTTTATTCCGCAGTGTTAATTTTAAAATATTCTTAGAGTAGAAAAAAAGGATTTATTTCCAAACCATTAGTTTGAAAACAAAGATTATGATTAAAAAAATGCAATCAGACGAACAATTGTTGTTTTTAATAATTTATTTATTTGCTGTTGTTCACAAGAATCTTTTAAAAGTAGATCTGTCGGTTATACAAGTTTTAATTTTAACGTTACTAGAATAGGTAATTGAATTTACGGTACATTTTTGATGTAGAAAAGTTTAGAAAACTGCTTTCTTGAATTAAATAAATTTGAGTCGAGAAACAAGCACAGTTTTTTAAAGTTACTGTAAAACTAGTTCACAGATATGAGGAGGTAACTTTTTTGTATAAATATAATCAGTGTGTTTGGCTAGGTTAAAGAAAATTATACCTATAGAAGCATATCGCACCCTTGCTACAAAAGTGCCACAACTCAAAAATTGTAATTTTTGAGTTATGACCGTCATTAGACGAAGTTTACACGTCTCTACCAATATTCAAAAGAGCCAGAAGTTGCATTGAAAAATCAGCCGCCAAAGGGCAGTTATAGCGTTTTGTTGTTATCAAGATGAATAGGACCCCTTCCCCTGAAATACCACATCTTGTGTTGTCGTCCAGCCGTCGCAGAGACTAGAACAATGACTAACGATCATAGTTTGAGATGTATCGGTCTTCATATTGACAAATTCAAAAATACTAAAATGTGCCTAGTCAGCCCGGGAAGTTTTTTGCAATTCCTGGAAAACGTAGTTTTTTGAGTTGTGGCACTTTTGTAGCAAGGGTACGATTTATATATATTATTAAATAACTACCCGTTATTCAGAGTAAGTCATCCTGAGTAAACAATAATACAAACCAGCCCAGTGGCTTCCGGCATGTCAAAAGCCGAGCACGTGCATGACTGATCTACGAAAGTAAATATTTTCGTTTTTGATATTTTGTCCAAAATTTAAGTTAGTGTTAATCTGTTTGTTTTTTATGTGAATATAGATTGTGTATACCCTAATACCCTACGCTGAAACCATTTACGTTTCCTTACCAAACCAATAATTTGATTTTTTAAAGACGTGCTTTTGGGGCTAGTTATTCCCTTTTTCGGTGGCAAGTTGTTCCGCGGAACAACTTACTCCAGACAAAATTAGCAACTTTAACGAAGGAATATCTTGCACCTATTCATCGGTACCATTGATGCAGTAACTAAATACGCATATAAATAAATATTATATGTATATATGTGTCACTGTGAAAGACTGAAAGTGAGAAGACACACTTTCACAAAAATAAATCCAGAAATATTCAGTCTACATCCAATAGATAGAATTAAATATGAAATTTTGAAAAGCAAACAATGTAAGATATAGAAATATATTTCATACTTCGCAATCAACTTGCCCCAAGTCGGGGCCAGATGTTCCTTTTCGGCTTTACTTACCCTAAAATTGTTAAAAAATCTTACGAAATACAATTCAAAAAAACAGTCTGTGCAGCAAAGGGACATAATAAAAAAGTTTTAACCTCGGAATATTAATTTTAGAACCAAGTTTTAAAAAAAATTTAAGTTTGATTGAAAATCGAAACTTTTAGTCCCGCTATCCCCACATAAAATATTGTATATTATACGTGTAAATAAATTTTTGTTTTAAAAAGTACACTTTTTACCTAACTAGTAATTATTTTTACGGCTTTGAAGTACACTGCTCAAAACAATTAGGAGAGCAAGCAAAAAAATGAAGAAAACCGCGCAAGACAGCCACGGATTTGTATAGAATGGATAGTACACGCGTATTAATGCGCAATACAGAAAAACACACATAAAAACTTTGGAATTAACCTTTTAATTCCTTGAAAATGTGGAAAAAATATGAAAAGGTGATTAAGGCAACAATTTGGTTACATTTAAAAGATAAAAAAAGGTACTCTTTAGGCATGTTGCATGAGTTTTAAGAAGGCGTGTGGTCTCCCTGCGAAGACTGCTGCACACCTGTTTGGCATGGATGCGATAAGGTTATCGATCTGACTTAGGGAAATGCTGTTCCACTCCTGAAGAAGTGCAATCTCTAAGTCTTGGACAATAACAGGCATCCTTGGTCGCGCAGCAATGCATCATCCTAGTATGTCCGAAACGTGATTGATTGGATTCAGGTCAGTAGAGCACGTTGGTCATTCCATACGCTGTATTTTTTCCGCTTCAAGCATGTTCTCCACCAGAAGAGCTCTCTTTGGTCGAGCATTATCGTCTTGCAAAACAAAGGAATCTCCAATGGTTCCAGCGTAAGAGATGACACGAGGTCTCAGTATTTCGCCTGCATACCTTCGACCCGTCAAAGTGCCATTCCAAATGATATGCAGGTCCGTACTTCCGCCTATACTGATTCTACCCTATACCATCAGGTCAGCTCGTCTGTATTGTGACCTTTCACGAGCGAATGCAGGGTTATTTCGAGTGCCCCTGTCACTCCATACCAGAACACGTCCGGTGTCACTCTCCAGACTGAATCACTACTCGTCTGTAAACAGCACTTGGCTCCAATCATGTTGCTCCCAATCTCGATATTCAGCAGCAGCCCATCTTCTTCGGGCCCCACGGTGGCGTGGGGTCAACGAAATGCAGATTTATTGGCCTACGTGCATAGAGCCCTCCCTCGTGAAGCCGATTACGTACTGTTTGGTTGGACACCATTCATCCTATTGCCAAGAGCAACTGTCTCTATTCTGTTTCGACAGGCTGTCCGTCGTACCGTAAATACCGGTCATCAGTTGCTGTAGTGGGGCGTGGCTGACCTTACCCCGATTGACGTCTAGCATTTTCTGTTTCTTGCTAGGAAAGAACCCGATCATGGAATAATGATTTTTTTTTAATGAGTACCGATCGAAAGAGCATTGTAAAACATGTTTTTGGACGCATGCGTTTTTTCCCTCGCTCCCCCGTTATCACAATATAAGGTTCTAAAGTCAGCTGATTTTTTTTTCTTGAAAATTCGCCAATTTTAGCGAGTTATAATGAAACTGGAAACTGCGGGGAAATTACACTATTTGCGTCTAGCGGGAAACTTAATTCCCATTTTTGGTCATCTGCAAAGCTTGTGGAAAACGGCTTTACAATAATTTTTTACTTTACCTGTGCGTATTAAAGCAAAAAGCTACTATCAAGCCTATGACATGGAAAGCAGAGAGCTTTTTAAGGAGGAAAAACAACTTTAAACATCAAAATTAAATTTTATCTTGTTTGCGATTAAGGCAGGTCCCTTGTTTAAGGGGCCCAGGAGACAACTGAACTTCCTGGTTTTTTTTTCATCATTTTTTTAAGTGTTCGTACATTTTTTTAAGTGTAGCATGAGGGAGCGGGGGGGGGGGATATTTGGGTTTTTTAACAGTAAAAATTGCAGACATAATTTTTTTCAAACCACTTTTCTGTTGGTGGATCCCCTATAACTCAAGGTGAGTTCCCCTGAACATTTTTGTCAACTGCATTACTGGGTATGCAGTAGGGTGAGTCGAAAAAATCGATTTTTTTATTTCGAAATCGCATTACCTCTCAAAAGTTGTGGTTTAGTATCCACAACTTGTTAAAAATTAAAAAAAAAATTCTAAGTTGACGTCTTCGGTTCGCGCATGAGGCTCAAAGTTGGAAAAAATATGTTAAAAATGGAAATTTTCAAAAAGAAAAAAGGAAAAAAAATTGTAACTTTTTATAATGCAACTGACATAAGCTGTAAATATTTTGTGCATTTTTAATCTAAAAAAATATTTTATTGCTTTTACATACGATCTTTAGTTCGCACATCAGCCTTAAATTGGGCTAAAATCGCCTACAATGTCAAATTTCGAAAATATCGATTTTTTTTATTTCAAAATCGCATTACCTCTCAAAAGTTGTAGTTTGGTATCCAAAATTTGGGGGGGGGGGGGAATCTAAATTGACACCTTCGGTTCGCGCATGAGACTCAAAGTAGGAAAATATATGCTAAAAATGGAAATTTTCAAAAAATAATTTGAAAAAAAAAAGTAATTTTTTTCTGTTTGTGCATAAAAGGCTCAAAATATGAAAAAAAAAAAAAAAAGTCAAAAACTGAACCAGAACGCACCATGTCGGCGCTGTACCGGTATATTTTTTTTCTACAGCCGACTTGTCTAGACATTACACATATTCTAGGAGACAGTTCAAAGTCCCTGCATTCTGCACTCCCTTTGGTTGTCACTTAGTCAGCTAGACCCGCCAAACAAACATTTTTAATTAGCAACTGAAAGGGAATCAAAAAGTGCAGAGTGTTTAGCTTTGGGTGAGTTTTTTTGTAACTTAATAGCATATTTTTATGCTCAAGTTTTGTCATACTGTTCTCCGTTCTCCGAATAATAAATAATGGAACCCCGGAAAACTTCTAAACGTTTAATTGTGTCCGTTTTTTGGTGCACCGAAAGGGTTAAGTCAAAGTGTTTTACCCACATGTGCAGATGTGTTGTTAGCTTGCTTTGAAGAAAAATCGCAATCTGTAAAAGGCGAACCTTTTTCAAGGATTTCAAATTGCATAGCTGCTCAAATAGAAGAAATTTACTGCAAAGCTTCTATACCAAAATACAGTGGTAATACCAATGTGCGTTCTATACCGATGTACAGTGTACATCTACAAGAGATTGGCTTTTTAGCACAAGAACACGAAAAATTCATTGCACACTTGCAAGAAGCAACGTCAAAAAGTTTAGACTTAGCTTCATTAACAAAGTGACTGCGTTTTGTCTTGAAGTTCAATTTATCTTTATCACGACTAAATGACTTTCTCAAAGTATAGTATTTATTATGGTAATCCTTTATCAATTTTACAATACGTACATGACTGATCGTTGGTATAGAAGATTTGCAGTAAATTTCTTCTATCAGCTATGCAATCTGAAATCCTTGAAAAAGGTTCGCCTTTTACAGATTGCGATTTTTCTGCAAAGCAAACTAACAACACATCTGTACATGTGGGTAAAACACTTTGACTTAACCCTTTCGGTGCACCAAAAAACGGACAAACAATTAAACGTTTAGAAGTTTTCCGGGGTTCCATTATTTATTATTCGGAGAACGGAGAACAGTATAACAAAACTTGAGCATAAAAATATGCTATAAAGTTACAAAAAAATTCATCTAAAGCTAAACACGCTGCACTTTTTGAATCACTTTCAGTTGCTAATTAAAGATGCTGTTTGTTTGGCTGGTCTAGCTGACTAAATGACAACCAAAGAGAGTGCAGACTGCAGGGACATTGAACTGTCTCCTAGAATATGTGTAATGTCTAGACAAGTCGGCTGTAGAACAAAAATATACCGGCACAGCGCCGACATAGTGCGTTTTGGTTCAGTTTTTGACATTTTTTTTTCATATTTTGAGCCTTATGCACAAACAGAATGTATCTTTTAAAAGTTATATATAATTTTTTGGGTTCAAATTATGTTATCTACTAACAATTTAAAGCAGTTTCGATAGAAAAAAAAATCCTTTTTTTTTTCAAATTATTTTTTGAAATTTTCCATTTTTAGCATATATTTTCCAACTTTGAGCCTCATGCGCGAACCGAAGGAGTCAACTTAGAATTTTTTTTTCCCTAAATTTTGGATACCAAACCACAACTTTTGAGAGGTAATGCGATTTGGAAATAAAAAAATCGATATTTTCGAAATTTGACATTGTAGGCGATTTTAGCCCAATTTAAGGCTGATGTGCAATAGGGTGGAGCGAAAAAAATGAATTTTTGATTTTCGTAAACGGGTACCTTTCGTTTACTGTGAATGAGGATAAGTAACAATTCTGTAAAATATTTCACTTTTGCGACGTCATCTTTAGTCTGCGCATTTGGCCTAAAGTTTTGAAATTTTAGATTTTTTTTAGATTTTTCAAATTTTTTTTTAAAATATTGCAAATGATAAAACTAGTGACGGGTGGTTATTAAATGGAAGAAAAAGGTTTGAAATATACAAGAAATTTTTAAAAATAATTTCAGATTATAATTTCAGTCTGCGCATTAGGCCCAAAGTTCATCAAATTTTCAGAAATTTCCGATATTTTCAATATTAGCAGAAATTTTATAATTCAATATTTCCTCTCAATATTTACTAAAAGTGCCTTCAAAATATTTTCTTAATCATTCTGTTGTTTCTTTGAACTACTCAACTCTATGCTTGCTCATTGAAATTACCCAGGACTCACCACGAGGAAGTGGCCGCACTTTGGGTGCCACTCGCGCTCCCCTTGCTTCCAACCGATGAGAGCACACATTTACATTTCTTAGACAAGTCAGAAACAATAAATTGTTTCTTTGAGTAGGAAATTGTTTGCATTGGTTTTGATTTATGCACTACAAAGACAGGAAAATAAAGGTGTAATACGGAAACTGGAAGAAAAACTTGGTAGACCTCTGTAATGGAACAGTTGCCAATTACATTTGAATGAACTTAATTTGCTGCATTTTTTGCAAAAGCTAGATGGACCTACCAGTGGACAAAAGTGATTTTTGGGCCTGTTAGACGAAGCTAAACATGTTATACTTTCAAATCAGTTCAATATGAACCTATGGAATTTGTCATTGATCAGATTGATTTTGACAATAAAAATGGTTCAAGTACTGAGCAACAGTAACTTCATGAGATGAGCAAGGTAGTTTTGACTGGGAACATATTTAAAAAAATGTGAAACAGAAGTCCAAGAAAGCTTTCCCTAGTCATAAGTTGACTACAGCAAACAATCTTTAGGCTATAATTTTTAAAAGAGGTTATAACTTTCGCGGGTAAAAGTGTCCTTGCTCTTTTAGGATGAAGCACAGACGTTACTAATTTAGCTATGAATTCGTGTGAGATTTTAAAAAAAGCAGAAAATTGTTTGCACATCTATTCAAAACAATGTATACTTTGCACCCAAGAAATATGCTGTTATCAAATGTGTGTATGTTTGTTTCTTATACAAATCCAGTTTTCGTCGGATTTTCAACAAACTTGGCACAGAGGTTCCCTGCTGCATTAGAAATCACATGGGCAGGGGTTTTAAAATTTAAAAAAATCCAAAAAGCCCAAAATTCAAATCTTTTGTCTCAAAATGGCCATTTTCTTATAATTTTGAATAGATAGAGTAAATAGAGATAAGACTTTAAGCACACAAATTGATAAAATGTAACACATTTAAATAGGAGTATTTTCCTACAAAGATCACGATCAACAATGAATTATCCATTTTAGGCTCAACTATTTCTTTTTAGCATGAAATAAGTGTTTATATTCCCATGTGGATAGAATTCATTCAAATATTTTTTAGAGCTATGTTGTATTAATAAGCACCCTGGCAACGCCGGGAAATAATCTGGTTAGTTCATAAGAGAGATCATATGAAGAAACTTGTTTTAAATCGTATTATAAACGCTCAATCTAGAAAACAAACAAGCAAACAAGTGAGAACGCTTCAGATCCCAAAAAATAGACAAAAATCTATTTTCATACATTACATACATAAATCAAAAGTCAGTATGCATCGATATGATTTCTTGCCATGATGTGGAAATTACAAAGCTACCTTTTACAGGTAATTTAACAACACAATATTTACAAAGATTATGGAAGCTGAGAATTTAAATATGATTTCTGAATTCGCTCTTTTTAAACTGCCATTCAAGACTCAATCAGTTGAAAGAGCTGTCGAATAGGTCACAAAAGCTCTTCAAAATTGGTATGTAATCACAGGAAAAGAAAAAGTTTAGTAAAAACGAGGATATCTGACAGAAATATTTGATCAATTTACGACACAAAGGAACAATTTAACTGTGAAAGACGTATCTAACAAATGTAAATACGTGCTTGCATTGGTTGGAAGGAAGGGTTCACGTGTAGGACTAGAAGTGCGGTCACCTCCTCGTGGTGAGTCCTGGGTAGTTCCACATGAGCTAGCGAAGAGTTGCAGGGCTCAAAGTAATAACAAAATGAATAAAAACAAGTTTGAAGACACTTAAAGTGAGTATTGAGAGGAAATACTGAGTTAAAAAATGTCGAAAATATCAGAAATTTTGGGAAATTTGATGAACTTTGAGCGCAATGCACGAACTGAAATAATAATCTAAAATGGTTTTAAAAAATTCTTTGTATATTTCAAACCTTTTTCTTCCATTTAATAACCACCCGTCACTAGTTTTATCATTTGCAATATTTTTAAAAAAAATTTGAAAAATCCAATAAAAATCAAAAATTTCAAAACTTTAGGCCAAATGCGCAGACTAAAGATGACGTCGCAAAAGTGAAATGTATTACAGAATTGTTACTTATCCTCATTCACA
This sequence comes from Uloborus plumipes, assembly GCA_038373865.1. Lineage (NCBI taxonomy): Eukaryota > Metazoa > Arthropoda > Arachnida > Araneae > Uloboridae > Uloborus > Uloborus plumipes. The sequence goes on from JAXGGA010004815.1 coordinate 28,869, forward strand.
GTAAATGAAAGGTACCCGTTTACGGAAATCAAAAATTCATTTTTTTCGCTCCACCCTAATGTGCAACCTAAAGATCGTATGTAAAAGCTATAAAATATGTTTTTAGATTAAAAATGCACAAAATATTTACAGCTTACGGCAGTTGCATTATAAGAAGTTACAATTTTTTTTTCTTTTTTCTTTTTGAAAATTTCCATTTTTAACATATTTTTTCCAACTTTGAGCCTCATGCGCGAACCGAAGACGTCAACTTAGAATTTTTTTTTTATTTTTCCCAAGTTGTGGATACTAAACCACAACTTTTGAGAGATAATTCGATTTCGAAATAAAAAAATCGATTTTTTTCGACTCACCCTAGTATGCAGGAATGGTCTTTCAAAGAAAAAAAGTGCTCAAATAGGACTGTTCAAACAAAGTTATTGGGGACTAGGCTCGGGGGGGGGGGGGGCAGTTTTTTTTTTTTTTTTTTTTTTGACCTGCTGAAAATTTAATGAAAATGTGTTCAAATAAAACAATCAAACAGGAATGAGGTGTTTTCTCTGAGATATTTCGGAAGAAAAAATTGTTCGCTCGAATCGAACTTGTTCCTCAAAAGTTATAAAGGAGGACAGGGAAAAAAACGGAAATTCGAAATTGAAATATTGTTCAAATCAAAAAGTCAAATATGGGAGTGTATTGTCCTCACTGAGATCTTTCGATCAAAAAAAAAAAAATCGAATCGGACTATGCACTCAAAAGTTATTGCCTGGGGGTGGGCAGAAGAACTAACCAATAGACAGACTGACGACAAGAACACAGTTTCCGCAGCTCAAAACCCAACTTTCCTACTTTAAATTTCTCCGTGCATTTTATTATTTTTATTAAGTTGTGCTTTTTCGACTCGATTGTTTTGAGCGTGTGTGTTTTTTTTTTTTTTAATGCATCAGGTCTTTTATGATTTTTTTTTTACCTATTTTATACTTTTACAGAAAAGTAAGCTAAAACTTCTTCAGAGGCTTCTGATTTGTGAAAAAGTTGAGTTTTTGATGACATTCACAACATCGACCAAGAGGACACAGCTGAACAGAAGTTTTTTTTTTTTTTTTGGATTATGTTTATTGTCCATTTCAAAATATTCTTTTAGCATTATAAACTTGATATGACAGGATATATTGCTTTATATCAGACTTAAGATACATTTCTTTCCTGTTTTAAAGCAACTAGAACGACAAGAAGTACATAAATTCCTTACCATGTTGGAACCGAACGGAATAAAGAGCTGTAACAAAAAAAAAAAAAAAAAAAAACGTCGCCTGGACAAAAAAAAAAATATATATATATATGGTTTTTGACGTATACTGAGTATTTTCGACAATTCATTTTCAATTTGGTTTCAACTGTATAACCATCTTTAGATGCCATTTCAGCTAGTTAGGAAGTTGGGATATAATAATGCTACAAATAATAGCAATACCTTTTTTTAAAACAGGTAATTGGCCTTTTTTCTTAACGCCGAAAAACACTCATTTTTCAAAGTTTAGAGCCGAATTATGCAAAAACTGAAAGAGTAGCCATAGGTTTGTTAACGGATTGTGTTTCTGGGACAAGAAAGGCTTCTACTCCAACTAGTTTTGTATCTGGTCACTCATGGTGCAAGGAGATAATGACCCTCAAAGTCACGTGATTTTGAGATTTCTGCAACTTCAGAGTCAAATATTTCGATGAACAAAATATCAACCACACATATCTTTATGTTTTTGGATACTACTCTTTGGTGGGTATTTACTGATATATACACTACCGTGGTGCACCGTTTCCACAAGAAGATTTGGTCGGTCAAAGTTGCATTAAAAAACTATTTTTCGTACAACTTTGAGTGACCTCTGACCTTTGTGCCAAGAGTCGTCCACAAATATTTATGTACTTACAGTTAGTTGGGATATAGTAGAACACAAAATCATTGTCAGTTCCACGGTTTACTCCTAAAGCAAAAAGTATTGGCTCATCTAAGTTGGCATGTTTTTGTTGAAAAAAAGAGCTAAGTCCAACTTTGACCTCCCAAAACGGAAAGAAAAAAATTTTTTTTGATAAAATAAAAAAACACGTGTTTAATAATTTTAAATAAAGACCATATTCTGAAATTTTCAGCAAAATCAAAAATGTCAAGTTTTTTGACTGCCTGATTCTTAAAAAAAACGGCTCTTAAGTAGTGCTGTTTAATGTTGTCATATGTTTGCATTTTCATAACTTTTATGTCATTTTGTAAAAATTCACCAAATTTCACTTAATAGTGTCCTAAAATTCACTATTTTTCACGTTTTTGTTTCTTCATAAAATACTTGAAATATAAATATATAATATAATTTTTGTGAGTTATTTCATGTGCTTTTAATGCATGAATATATCTTAGGAGTCAAAAAAAAAATGTAATGAAGTCAGCTAACGACAATGTTTTTTAAACATAAAATCCGTAAAAAAGCTGTGATAAAACTTTGCGATCGTAGCGTCCCCAAAAGATATAAACCGATTTTCTCAAATTTTGCACATTAGCTTACTATTACCAAAGAGAACTTTTGGCAACCATTAGAAGTTGATCTGAAAACCTTTCTATATTTCGCCCCACCCTACTAGTATACTGTAAAGTAGGAAAACATAGAAGAAAATTATATTTAAATAAGCTGATTGTGTGCATTGAACCCTTGGAATCAGAACCTTTTCAATAATTAACAGTATATATTTTAATTAAAAATTCTTATGAAGTAAATATAATTATATGACATTTAGTTAATAATTATATGAACAACCTTAGTTGTTTTAAGAGCCATTATTTTGAAATTCAGACAAGATGTGGCAGTGACATTTTTTGGTTTTCCTCATTTTTTTTATATGTGAAAGTAGGTCATGAGCAGCGAACATTCTGAAGTTTTTAGCCCCACAATTTTTTTTTTTTTTTTTTGCTCGGTAAAAATTCCGAAAGTTTGATGTTTTGTAGCGCTTTTTTAGAAAAACGACTGAAAGATGCATTTCAGTGCGCTGTAGTTTTTTTTTACAGAAACACCACCCTAAGGATATATTTACATTTATTGATTGTATAGTAGGGGAGAGTGGTAATGAATGGGCCATGGTGATGAATGGGTCACTAACAAAATATGAAAAAGTATTTGCATTAATTTTTTTTTGATGCCACCAATAGATGTAGCTATTTGTTCTACTAAACTCATCCAATTTTCATTCGTTTGCGCTGAGCCATTTTCAAACTAGAGTGGCATGGTCAAGAATCTGACTGAAAAGTAAGTTTTTCCCTTTTTAGTAAAACATTTCCTAGCTAAAATGTACCAAGTATTTCACTGCATACATATGTATAAGCTAGTCTTTCCATATCTATAAACTAATCTTAAGATGTATTTTGATGTTATCTAAATTCAATGTACTCAAAAAACCTAAATGTATTCCAAAAGTATAGGTGGGGCTGAATGGGCCACTATGTCATGGTAATGAATGGGCCACCTAAATATTGTTTTTCTTCCTTTTCTTTGGATTTTCGCATTAATATGAAACACAACTGACTGTCATAGATAGATTAAGATTACTGTCGTCAAAATAGGTTTGTAGTAACTTCTAAATATAATTTGCAGATCTATATTATATTCCTATAGTACAATAGACCTCTGGTCGCAATGCGTGGCTTGAAAAAGCCCCCTCTCTCCTGCATATTATATTCCTCACAGTACAATTTCATTTTCTTTCTTGGTAAATTAAGTTAGATATTTCTTATTCCCGATATCTAGTAAATTTAAAAAAAAATTTGAATTTTGACAAGTTTGAAAATGAAGATGAAGTTTTTGAAAGTGATTTTTAATATTATTTTTGAAATATATAAATTTCGTTAAATCATAGTGTGTATTATCTGTTTTCATATATATATATATATATATTTGATGTTATTTATTTCTTACAATCTCATTATTTAGTCATTTTTTTGCTACAATTGGTATGCATCAGTTTTATTTTAATTGCATCAGTTTTGATGTTTATATAATTTTAAATCAGTATGATTTTGTATCATCATGTCAAGTGCCACATTTATTTTGTCATATTCAGCAAATAAAAGATTAAATCCACATGTTTTCATTGAATTCATTTAGTGGCCCATTCATTACCTTCGATGGCCCATTCAACCTCATAGGTGGGGTTGAATGGGCCAAATTTCAAAATTTTTATTTTCTATTATAATTCATTATAGACAGGTGCTAATCCAACTTTTATGACTTTTTTAGATAGCCAGATAAGTAAAGTAACTAAAACACCAATTTAGAGTTAAAACAAAGTGTTAGAAAAAATTACAAAAATTCAGAACCAAAAAGTGGCCCATTCATTACCACTCTCCCCTATCTGGTTTAAAGGACCACATAGTTATTTCGGTTGGGGAATCGTGTTTTTTTAGTTAAGTGGCCGAAATTTCTTTAACATATACTGAAAATTTACACTGTGAAGATAATTTGTGGTATGAAAATTGTTTAATATTTCATTGCTATGGAGAATAAAATACTTTGATATTTATCAGATTTTCAAAATTTGGTTTTTTGATCGCCATTGCCACACGCATTATTACTATGTAATATATTAAAACATGGAAGTTAGGAAAAAAAATTAGAAAATTTAAATGTTGAAGTATTTTCAAAAAAAATCTGTATCCTGTAGCGTCCTATATGTATGTTGATAATATAATACTGAATAAAAGTTTAATTGCTGAGATTTTTTAAATTATTTTCCCCCTTCATCATTTTACACCATTAAAGACATATAATTTATTTACTCATATTTTCCGGTAAAAATAGGTAATAGAATTTCTGGCAGTTAATATTTAGTTTCAGTAATTTTTTCATGAGTAGTGTTACATTAGTATTAATCTGAGATTTGGCATTTTTCCGAATTTGGGAAGGAGTTTTCAAATTCTTACCTTGGCATTCTCAATTGACATGTCGATTTCTTCGATTGGCTGAAAGTCGGTGGTAATGTAGATACCATCTGATATTTTAAATAAATCGATTATTTCAGAAACTGGGGCCCTTTCTGAAATAATCGATTTAACTTGAACTATTTGAGTATCTTTATCCTTCTATAAGGCTTTCTGGTTGGTAGCTACAGCTAAAGCTAGTTCTTAGCTGAATCAATTATTCCAGAATCCATGCTCTTTTCTGAAATAATCGATTCAACTCTGAAGGGGTTCGTTTTTTCATTTCGTCTTTTCAGCTGTAGTTTGGAAGGTTTCAATTTTTTTGACTTTTCCCTTGAGTATGCTTCTCAGTTCTATGGCGGTCGAGCATTACTGGCACTTTTCCCATCTTGCTTCGGTACGGACGGTAATCAAACGGACCACTTGCTTTGTATTTTTATCCTGCTTGACAGACAGCTTTTGTAAGGTTCTTTAGTTGAAATGAGCAATGGACTATATAATGGTTAAAAAAAAGGGGGGGGGGAGGGGTAGAAACTCTAAAATAGGTAAAATAATTTTATTAATCCATTAAAAAGTGAATCTCCATGAGCTTCGGTGCAGTAAGAACATGAACCAGCTCTTCTGGCAATAAACTGCCCCACACAGCACAAGAGGCACAGGCTTTTATCCTAATTGAGAGTGCCACAAGCACTTGAACAAATTGCAACGCAATATGTAACAATATATTTTGAAGAAGTCTAGTAGTTGAAATTTAGTTTCATTTATAAAAGAAGGTTGGATTTGGGTAAAAATCTTTAAAAAAATCCAGGGTAATACGGTAAGTTTCATTGATTTGAGAAAAAATAAAACACTACTTTTGCACCGTTGTCAAATTATTCTTTTTAACACTTTATTAATTTTAATAAATGCATTTATTTCAGTATTTAAAAAAAAAAGAGCATAAACAATTATTTCCCCACTTTTTTTTTCATCATGTGAGTTATGTATTAATTGGTGTAAATTTTGTTTGAGAAAACCTAAAGATACTTCATGACCAAACATAAATTATTACTTTTGAACAGATAATTCTTATTATTTTTATAGAACAATTGCATTTTTCTTTTTGTTTCTCCTTTCACAAAAGTATGGATGGTAAAATAAGTACGTAGGTAATTATTTAAAAAATACAAAATGAAGTTTAAATATATAGTCTTCGATTTTGCATACATATTTATTTGTAGACACAACTGTGTTTGGAATTTATGTTTAAGTCTGTAGAAATTGCACTTCTCGCACTTATGAAAAAAAAAAGTAAACTAAACGAAAAATTGTATACTCCACTCCTATCGTGGACCAATAGCTAATTTCTTAACCGTTAGAGATAAGCATATAGTTCATTTAGGAAAAAATCTCTTAATAGGGTAGTTATGACCTATTGAATATCCCTTTTTTAACTACTAGATATTGTTAAGAGGCCTACAAAACACAAAAATTCACCATTGCCGAATTTTAAAACACAACGGTTGATTCTTAATGATTTTTTTAAAAACCCAAGCACAAAAAAAGCGCGCCTTGAAACCAAAACCCGTGACGTCAGATGGCAGTAACTTTCAGCCTTTCATCCATAAAAATTGGATTTTTGCTATATTATCGTTTCATTGCGGGATTTTCTCCTTCCGTAATCAATACCTTAAAGTCTACTAATTCACTATTTAAAACTGGATTTATCAAAGAGCAATCCAATACCCTGCTAGGGGTGATTGTTTTGATATTTTTTGGCGAAATCCATAGTCAAATTTTTAGAACGCATCACTTGGCGAGAAAAAAAAATTACGGCAGTGCAGAGCGAACAACAGTGCGGAAGCCGGAGAAACCGGTTTCTCGAGCTCCTCGCTCTTTCTTCGCCTTAGTGGAAAGTTCAAAAGCGCCAACGACTGCCCAGTGACGTCACAGCCGCTTGAAATTAAAAAATTATTTAAAAAAAAAAACTACTTGTCGCAGCACAAAAATTTTTTTGCCGTTGATGTTCATGTATGTTGCTCTATCATATAAAAATAAAATTGAAAAATCGTAAACTTCCCTATTACGAAAGGAATTTTGGGTCTATTCAATGTTTTTCAAAAAATCAAATTTTGAAAGAGTTACGAAATTTAGATTTTTATACAGCCCCCCAGTCCTATCAATCATATTTAGTAAAATATTCTCGACACTGTAAGGTTTAAAACTAAAAAAAAAAAAAAAAAAAATCCCTGTTCTACCACAAAAATCGACCGAGTTATGACGTTTTGAAAAATCAAGATTTTGCATTATTTCATGAGGTCGAGAGATCGCTCCACCGATGACGTCATGAAATAATGCAAATCTTGATTTTTCAAAACGTCATAACTCGGTCAATTTTTGTGGTAGAACAGTGATTTTTTTTTTAGTTTTAAACGTTAGTGTCAAGAATGTTTATCTAAATATGATTGATAGGACTGGGGGACTGTATAAAAATCTAAATTTCGTAACTCTTTCAAAATTTGATTTTTTGAATAAAATATTTTTGGAAAAAAAATAGAACCGACTTCAGTTGGACATTGCTCTAAAAAGTAAAAAATAATATTTTTTCTTTGAACACCATCGAAACTACTTTTAAACATAAGTTTTGAAGTCGCGCAAAAATGATAGGTAAAATGATATTTAACCATATTTTGCCAACATTTCTTCAGAGAAACCATTGAAAATCAAAAGCAGAATATTTGTACCATTACACGAATGTGTGGTAATCAATGAAATGAATCCATTAAAATTTATATTTATAGTTGAATTGTAGTTGCGTATGATTCTATACATTGTTTTTGCGCCGACTTGAAAACTTATGTTTAAAAGTAATTTCGATGGTGTTCAAAGAAAAAAAATTATTTTTTACTTTTTAGAGCAATGTCCAACTGAAGTCGGTTCTATTTTTTTCCAAATATATTTTATTTCATTCTTTTTAGTGTAAATGCACTTAAAATAATCAAAATATAGTTAAAAAACCATGCAGTTGTTCAAAAAACTTGCAGACCTGGACTCGATCTCATTCCACCAGGAACTTCAACTCGACGCGTTTAACCACTTCACCATTGGGTGGCTGATTGAAGTAAGGATTTATGATAGCACATATTGTTTTAAATAACATGAAATTTTAGTTTTTCGATCCTAACTTTTTTTCTAGTGAACAAATATCGTCATATGAATACATGGTACCTAAGTTAACCATCTCCTATCGATTAAAAAAAATCGTCCAAATCGGTTCAGTAGCTCAGATGCTAGGTGCGAACAAACAACAAATAAAAAAAAAAGATACATTTTGAATTGAGAACCTCCTTTTTTGAAGTCGGTTAAAAATTGAAATTAAAAGTAAGTAATTTGAATTGTTTGAGAAGGAGTTAGAGTAAGACTTGGAAAATTGGTGCAAGTTTTTGCATTTAATGGAAAATAATTTTCAACTAAAGTGTGGACTCTTTAGCTTTTTTCAAACACCACAAATCAAAATCTTATTTTTTAAAATTTATGTCACTTTAATGGTCGTTCATCCCCCCCTCCCCTCGCAGCGAAAAAAAAACATTACACAGCAGATTTTGCCTAATAACTCAACACTCATGGTGTTCGATACATTTTATTTGTTTGTAATGATGTTTTTTGTTCACAACCAATAGGAAAATCACAAAAAATAGTTACTTTAATTTTTAACATATATTTATCATCTTCAGAATTTTTGACTTTTAATTTTACCTTGAATTTGACGTAAATGCAAGGTATAAAATACAGAATTTTATGAAGGTACAAAAATTAACATAACATAATTGATTGTGTATATAATTTTTGAAAAAGTAATATAAGTGCCACAAATCAAAAACCATTTATTTCCACAATCGATTCAAAGCCCCCCAAAATGGCGCAAACGTCCATAAGAAAATTCTACAGCATCGAAGGACCCCATTGCCAATTTTAACAAAGATCCGACCAAAACTGTCATTTTGTACTATAAAAAAATATGGGGTACATCCCCATGGGGGGATGTACCTGCATTTACATCATTAGCAGGACATTACAATCATTAAAATCATTCAAAAAAAAAAAAAAAAAACCATGCAGCTGTTCGAAAAAATCCTTGCAGACCTGGACTCGATCTCATTCCAACAGGAACTTCAACCTGACGCGCATAACCACTTGACCATCGGGTCGCTCATTGAAGTAAGGATTTACAATAGCACCTATTGTTTAAAATGACATGAAATGTTAGTTTTTCGATCATAACTTTTTTTCTAGTGAACAAATATCGTCATATGAGTACATGGTACCTAAGTTCCACCATCTCCTATCGATTAAAAAAAAGATTGTCCAAATTGGTTCAGTAGATCAAATGTTATGTGCGAACAAGCAAAAAAAAAAGTATACGCTTTGAATTGAGAACCTCCTCCTTTTTCGAAGTCGGTTAAAAACATTGAATGGACCCAAAATTCCTTTCGTAATTTAGAGATTTTTTCCTAAATGAACTATATGCTTTTTTCTAACGGTTAAGAAATTAGCTATTGGTCCACGATAGGAGTGGACACCCTGTATACTAGTATTAGGAGAGAATTAAATTAAGGGATTAGGCAGAAGTTCAAAACAGGTAGTTAACAGAAACAAATGACAGTCAAAAGAATTTTCACTACAAACATTGAAATGCATGCGAAACAAAGCAAAAAATAAAAAAAAAATAAATAAAAGCAAAAGGATGAAAAAACTTAACTTTGTCATAATTTTACTTACAAAAGTAATATTCTAGTCCTGTAAAAGAATATTTTCTTTGCCAATAATTAAAATACTTACAGCATTATTTATTAATTCGAACATGAAAAATGTACATAAACTTTAAAAAATTCATGTGAGTATTATTAATTTAAAATGTTTGTACATGTATGTATAAAGAGACATCTTTGTAAAGAACGCAAATTTTCTATAGACATGAAGGAGAATTAAAAACTAATTTGTTAGGTTTTTCTGTCAACAGAGCTAATTATACAGGAAAATCCATTAAAAAAAGAAAAAATAAATAAAATATTTTAATCTTGGTCATTATATACTTAATCTACAACAAATAGGATAGAGAGTATCTTCGATTGCTTTCACATTCATGTACAAAACTTTGTTTGTACATGAAGAGACATTATAAAAAGAAATAAATAAAATAATTAAATATCAATAATTATATTCTACAACAATTAGAACAAACTCGGATATTTCCATTAGTTTTTTACATTCATGTACAAACCATTTCTTGCACATGAAAAGGCATGTTGAACAGAAATAAATATATTTTAAATATTAGTCACAGTGCTTTTTTAGTCTACAACAAATAATAAAATCATTTGAATTCATTTGTTTTTACAATTATGATCCACTAGTTTTTGTACATGAATTGACAGCACAGAAAGAAATTAAAATCTTCTATTCGTCGTTGTTACACAAAGGAAATAAATAAAATATTTTTCACAATAGGCTTAAGAAATAAATAAAATCTAGGTCGATGTATGCAAAAGTAATAAATAAAAACTTGTATGATTAGTCATTATAAAGCTTTGTCTATCTACAACAAAATTAATCTAAAACAAAATTTTTGAGCATCATCTTTGTGTGAAACAATTTTGCACAGCAAAATAAATAACACTGGTCGACAAAAAAAAAAAACTTTTTTCTGTTAAATGGAGAAAAATAGCGTATCTCAGTGAAAATGATGCATTGAAATCAAATATGCAAACAGTTTTTTTTCTATCATCCAGATAGATTCTTTGTACCATTCGGCAGAAGTTTGAAAGAAATGAGCATATTTACATACATGGTTAATACCAAAATAGCAATCAAAAATTTAGCTATTGTTCATTTCTTTCTGTATTTGGAATAAGAAACATCTCTCTTCAGTGTCTAGCATTAATCAGCTAGAATTTGCTACTTGAACAGGGAGAAAGGGGGTGGGCTCCAGAGATGTTTTTCTTTTAGCTTTCACAGCAAAAATAAATATTTAGAAACCCACAATTACGCAAATAATGTGGATGGAGAAAAAATTCTAATTGGATATTTGAGATCAGCGTCAAAAATTACCAAAGAAATGCTATACATGTTTCATTTAACAAAATCTTTGTTAACCAGTGTTATAAGACGGGAAGAAATAAATGAAGCATTTGAAAGATGACCATTGAATGCTGTTCAATCTGCAACAAATAGAATGAAGTCAAAGTATCTTTTTTTTACAATAACAAATATGGGACTCTTTTCTCTTTTTTATCTTAAAAATCATCTTCAAAAGCGTTAAAACTTTGAAACTGAAACTAGTCTTTTTTTTACATAAAATGACAACACAAAAGAAATAAAATCCTCTATTAGTGGTCATTACGAAAGTCATTGTATACAGATGAAATAAATAAATCTTAGTCGTTATATGCAAAAGTAATAAATAAAAATTTGTAAGCTTTGTCAATCTGCAACAAAATTTTTGAGCATCATCCTTTGTGTGCAAAACAATAATGACCAGCAAAGTAAATTATAAGATGGGAAGAAATAAATAAGGTACATTTGAGTGCTGATCATTATATGCTGTTCAATCTGCAACAAATAGAATGAAGTCAAAATATCTTTTTTTTACAATAACAAATATGGGACTCTTTTCTCTTTTTTATCCTAATAATCATCTTCAAAAGCGTTAAAACTTTGAAACTGAAACAAGTCTTTTTTTACATAAAATGACAACACAAAAGAAATAAAATCCTCTATTAGTGGTCATTACGAAAGTCATTGTATACAGATGAAATAAATAAATCTTAGTCCTTATATGCAAAAGTAATAAATAAAAATTTGTAAGCGTTGTCAATCTGCAACAAAATTTTTGAGCATCATCCTTTGTGTGCAAAACAATAATGAACAGCAAAGTAAATTATAAGATGGGAAGAAATAAATAAGGTACATTTGAGTGCTGATCATTATATGCTTTTCCATTTGCAACAAATAGAATGAAGTCAAAATATCTTTTTTTTACAATAACAAATATGGGACTCTTTTCTCTTTTTTATCCTAATAATCATCTTCAAAAGCGTTAAAACTTTGATACTGAAACAAGTCTTTTTTTACATAAAATGACAACACAAAAGAAATAAAATCCTCTATTAGTGGTCATTACGAAAGTCATTGTATACAGATGAAATAAATAAATCTTAATCCTTATATGCAAAAGTAATAAATAAAAATTTGTAAGCTTTGTCAATCTGCAACAAAATTTTTGAGCATCATCCTTTGTGTGCAAAACAATAATGAACAGCAAAGTAAATTATAAGATGGGAAGAAATAAATAAGGTACATTTGAGTGCTGATCATTATATGCTTTTCCATTTGCAACAAATAGAATGAAGTCAAAATATCTTTTTTTTACAATAACAAATATGGGACTCTTTTCTCTTTTTTATCCTAATAATCATCTTCAAAAGCGTTAAAACTTTGAAACTGAAACAAGTCTTTTTTTACATAAAATGACAACACAAAAGAAATAAAATCCTCTATTAGTGGTCATTACGAAAGTCATTGTATACAGATGAAATAAATAAAGCTTAGTCGTTATATGCAAAAGTAATAAATAAAAATTAGTAAGCTTTGTCAATCTGCAACAAAATTTTTGAGCATCATCCTTTGTGTGCAAGACAATAATGAACAGCAAAGTAAATTATAAGAGTGGAAGAAATAAATAAGGTACATTTGAGTGCTGATCATTAAATGCTTTTCAATTTGCAACAAATAGAATGAAGTCAAAATATCTTTTTTTTACAATAACAAATATGGGACTCTTTTCTCTTTTTTATCCTAATAATCATCTTCAAAAGCGTTAAAACTTTGAAACTGAAACAAGTCTTTTTTTACATAAAATGACAACACAAAAGAAATAAAATCCTCTATTAGTGGTCATTACGAAAGTCATTGTATACAGATGAAATAAATAAATCTTAGTCGTTATATGCAAAAGTAATAAATAAAAATTAGTAAGCTTTGTCAATCTGCAACAAAATTTTTGAGCATCATCCTTTGTGTGCAAAACAATAATGAACAGCAAAGTAAATTATAAGAGGGGAAGAAATAAATAAGGTACATTTGAGTGCTGATCATAAAATGCTTTTCAATTTGCAACAAATAGAATGAAGTCAATATATCTTTTTTTTACAATAACAAATATGGGACTCTTTTCTCTTTTTTATCCTAATAATCATCTTCAAAAGCGTTAAAACTTTGAAACTGAAACAAGTATTTTTTTACATAAAATGACAACACAAAAGAAGTAAAATCCTCTATTAGTGGTCATTACGAAAGTCATTGTATACAGATGAAATAAATAAATCTTAGTCGTTATATTCAAAAGTAATATATAAAAATTTGTAAGCATTGTCAATCTGCAACAAAATTTTTGAGCATCATCCTTTGTGTGCAAAACAATAACGAACAGCAAAGTAAATTATAAGATGGGAAGAAATAAATAAGGTACATTTGAGTGCTGATCATTATATGCTTTTCCATTTGCAACAAATAGAATGAACTCGAGTCATCTCTTTTTTTTTTACGAAAACAAACATGCTACTTTCTCTTTTTTTATCCTAATAATCATCACCAAAACTGTTAAAACTTTAAGACATAAAACAAGTTTTTTTACATGAAATGATAATACAAAAGAAATAAAATCTTCTATTAGTGGTCAATACACAAAGAGAATAAATAAAATCTTAGTCGTCATATGCAGAAGAAATAAATGAAATCCTAGTCCTTATAAGCAAAGGTAATAAATAATAACTTGTAAGATTAGTCATTACAAAGCTTAGTCAATCTACAACAAAATCTTTGAGCATCATCCTAGCATGTGAAATAATTTTCAGTAGCAAAATAAATTTTTAAAAAAGTTAAAAATAAATGAGGATCATTTAAGAGCTGACCATTATATGCTTTTCAATCTGCAACACATAGAATGAAGCTGATTTATCTTTTTTTTACAATAACAAACCAGTGACTCTTCTCTTTTTTAGCCTAATAATCATCTTCAAAACTGTTAAAACTTTGAAACATAAAACAAGTTTTTTTACATGAAATGACAACACAAAAAAAAAAAAAAAAATCTTCCATTAGTAGTCATTATGCAAAGAGAATAAATAAAATTTTAGTCATTGTATGCAGAAGTAAATAAAATCTTAGTAATTATTAGACCAGTGGTTGGGGAGTGAGCAAAAATCCAATTCAGAAGTAATTGGTGGAAAGCTGGAATTTTTTTAATCTACTCCTTACGGGTCAATAATGACTACCCAAAGTTTTCCCTCTTCTACTAAGTGAGCTTTTGCCACAGCACTCAAAATAACTACAAAAACACTTGGTTTTTCATTAATACCATAATATCGATTTTGAAAATCACCCCCAGAAATTTTCAGCGATGGAAGAAATTTCAGAATGAAAACCATTTGCACACCTGTGAAAAGGGGTGTAGTGGAAGGAAAGGAGGGAGGGAGTGAAAACTGTTTTAGTTCAGAGCGGGAGGGCTTGTGGGAGTGGGAAAGAGTTAGCATAATTCACCTTTTATCGTGTCTCCCCTCCCTCTTTATCTTCAAACTCTAACCTTTATTCCACTACACCAGCTCCTACTAGTCTTACTACCACAATATTTTTACTGTGACAGCCTTCTATTCCCAGGGGGGTTCAGGGAAAAGGCCAGTGAGAGTGGGAAAGGTACTATAGGAGTGGGAAAGGGTTGAAATGCATGAATGGTGATTTTATGCCAAACTTTGAAATTAAGTTGGGAGTGTAATATTCAACAAACATGTAAGTTGCAGGTACTCATTTTGTTTAAAATTTTATGTCCTGCATTTTAAGCATGTATGACTATTATAAGAGTATTTTTCGAGCCATTGTGGTATTAATGAAAAAAGATGGTCACTATTTTGACGCTGACGAAAGCTTGCTTAGTAGGAGGGGAAACTTAGGATATTCATTACCGATCTCCATAAGGAATAGATTTTTAAAAAATCCAGCTTTCGACCAATTACTTCCTAATTCAGCTACCAAATCACTGAGCTATATTTGCAAAAGTAATAAATAAAAATTTGTAAGAATTGTCAATCTGGAACAAAATTTTTGAGCATCATCCTTGGGTGCACAACAATAACGAACAGCAAAGTAAATTATGAGATGGGAAGAAATAAATAAGGTACATTTGAGTGCTGATCATAATATGCTTTTCAATCTGCAACAAATATAATTAAGTTGACTTACCTTATTATTATTACTTTTTTTTTACATTAACAAACATGGGACTTTTTTTTTTCTTTTTCATTCTAATAATAATCTTTAAAACTGTTAAAACTTTGAAACATAAAACAAGTTTTTTTTCTTTTTACTTTATCTACAAAAATACCAATTCCTGCCAATAAAGGTCTCTTTGGTAGAGTCACATTTTGCAAAGTCATTGTATGATCTGCTTGGCAACTGGCAGGTTAAATGTTACTTTATACATGACCTGGTGAGATAGTAATGAGTTTTTAAACAATGGCTAACTACTTTCATCACAAAATTAAAAATAACCTTTTTTACCATTAATTACAATAAAGCAGCAAATATTTAACATTGAAAAAAAAAGTATTTAACAAACTTCTTTAACTGTTTAGTACAAAAAAGGCAATTCATAATTTATTCACAAATATGAATTAAAATATAAAAAAGGAGTATTTAAAATGCGTGCAGTTGTACTTTTACAAAAGTGTATTAGTGAAAATTTAACTTGAAAACAGAAAAGAACATACGGTATATTAGTAATTTTGAGTGAGTTAAAATCTTAAATGAAAAAAAAAATGCTGCCAAACTAATGAACAGACTTTACAGGTACATAAGCACATCATTTTGATGTCATCCCATAAAAAAAAAGTCCTTAAAATTCTGTAATTATTTAAACAAATAATCAATAATAAATAAGTTACATCAATTTATATTTCATAATACCCACACCTTCTACCAGATAGGCTATTCAAAAGCACTGTTAAAATATATCGTAGAATGTGTGAGTTTACAGTTTATTTCTTTCTCACTCAGCACAATATTTTCCTTGGCAATGGGCCTGGAGCTGGAAGGTCTTTAATGTTAGCCGTTACTCCACAGCTGAACATTATGCACAAGATCACTATGTGCAATGCAGAGGCTTGCATGGTTAAAAATTATGGACTGAGTTTCACTGCATGTCCCATCACGAAGAATCCATGTAATCTGGATCACTATTAGAATCATCTGAAGCTGAGTCTATCACCCGTTTCCGCTTTTTTTTGTGCTTCTTTTTAACTTTTTCTTTTGGTATTTTTGGAGACTTTCTGTAACTCCGACTGTGAGGTGGCGATTTAATTTTCTTTGATATCACAATCTTTGTTTTCTCCACAGGAAGCTGCGCTGAAGAGTCAGTATTTTCATTTACTGCAGTCTTATCTACAGAGTTTGTAGCAACTGGTGCAACATTAATGGACGTTACAGGTTTAGCCTGATTGTCCTCATCATCATCATCATCCGAAGGATCAATTGTCAGCATCAATTGCTTGAAATGGATATACTGTTGAACAAGTTCTTCTTTACCTTTATCATCCAACTTTCCTTCAAATTCTTCACTTTTAATGAATTCCAAAACAGTCTCTGGATTGAATCTCACATGACCCTTGCGATTTAAAGGCCTTTCATAGACCTTTGCAGATTCATTTGGTGAGTATTGCTGTATTTTATTATCAGTAAATCCATACATTTCCTTAAGAGTTTGCTTCAAATACAGAAGTAACACACAGCCTTGAGAGGCGATAATACATTCTTGCAGAATAGTTGTATCTTCAGGAAGTCTCTCCAAAATTGCATCTACATCATCATCATCATCGTCAAAATCATCTGTTTCTGGATGAATGGGGGTCTGTTCACTTACTGGGTTGGATTGCTTACTCACTAGTGATTCCCGAAAAGTTTGCAATAAATTGGAACCAGAAACTGAAAGCATAATATCCAACTGATGCATTATAAAGAGAGGCTCATCTTGGGCCATGTATGGAAAATATGCAATATTATCTGCTATGTACAAAAGCTCTGTTAGTGGTGTTCTTGCTTGCTCATCAAATAACTTTAATAATGAAAACAGAAAAGCCCTACGACTCTGCCGTGTTGACCGCATCACAGAATATAAAAACCCATTTCGACTGACAGGACAATCGGAACTCCGGAAGCCTCGAAGAATTTCAGTCTGATTCTGTATCAATTGCTGCATTTTATAAGACATTCTTACACCCAGCATAGCTTTCATTTGAATAAACCCAGGATATTTTTTCTCAATTTCTTGAAGTAACTGATCAGCTTTGGTTCGCACTATAGGGTCATCATCAGACCCTAAGCATACTAAATAAGGTACAATTTGCACTGGATGAACCAAACCTTGGCCAAGGATTAGTTGAATCACTTGCAGAGAAGCTTTGCGTACAGCTATTTCAGTATGTAGAACACATTCTAAAATTTGTTTTAAATATACTTGTATGACAGTGCTAGCCATACCTGATGTAACGTCACCCATTTCCTTTAAATCTTCAGATTTTGATGTTTTACTCCATTCAGCATCCTTCAGAATCATTCGCATTTCTTCTTCCACTAGGTAATTTGTTATATTTTTCAAAACCTGGCATTTCAAAATGTGTGAAGCAACAGGAGAAGTCAAAAGATAATGATATAAAGATTTTACTTCAGGTCCAAGCATGAATTCATAATGGCGAATCATGACGAAACCAAGTCCAGTTAAAGCCTTTAAGCGTATGTCTTCATCTACATGCTGATTAAAATATAAAATACCTTCAAAAACACGGTCTTTTAATGAAATCTGCCCATTTTGTTCAGGGCCAGCATCAATAGCATCAAAATCAAAATGTCGACAAAACAAACCAACCGTATAGAGTGCTCGAAGTAATTTTGGAACCATGCTTTTAAGTATTTCATTTGCAGGATTTTTCTCATATCCTTTTTTGCATGCTACAAGAACAACAAAAAATTTATGAAAGCAATCTTTAACGAGCTGATAATTATGAGTAACTCTATTAACAACAGCACCAAGACAACTAACACAGCTTGGGAGTAAACCAATATGGTGACGAAGAATAAGTTTGACCATATCTTCTTCAATTTGAGCTAAGAAAGATTCACTTGGATGTTCAATTAATGGTACAACTAATTCCAAAGTTTGAGCAACATTTCTAAGAACAATGAAATCAGACTGAGTATTACATTTCATACTTAGGTAGGGTTGGATTGTAGTAGCATGTGGAACAACAAAAGGAGGATAAATTTTGCTAAATAAATGTAATGTTGCTAAACAAGCCCCAAGGTGAGTACTAGCACTACCATCTTGAGATGATTCTTCCAACTGCAAGAGATTTTCAACTAAACAATCCACAATTTGCTTACAAGATTTTACTACAGATTTATAATTACCATCTTCCTTATTTTTTAGGAGATTAGTAAGCAGCTGCTCAAACCACTCCAGCCCTGTATCTTTACAAGCTTCAACAACATGAGTAATATTTTTGACTTTTTGAAGAATTCTTTCTGGTTTTTTCTCAGAAACAGGTGTAAACCACATGCTTTGAAAGACTTCTCCCACAAGCTTCTTTATACCATCTTCATCATTGACACGACGTATTATTTTCACACATATTTCAGGTGTTTTAGAAAAATCTGGCTGTTCTAAGCAAATATCTTTCAATATTTTTATTACTCTTTTCCGAACACTGACACCAGTGTCCAATATTCTAGCAGTAAGCATCTCATAATATTGACTTATGAGCTCAGGACGGATTAAAATAAATTTGCCCAGTAAGTCAACTGCAGCTTCTCGAACACTTGTTGAATGGTCAAGTAACCTTCCATGCACACCTTTTTGCATATCTGTGCGGGCTAAAATGCTTGGATCTGCTTCAACAACAAGGGTTAAACATTTCATTGCTTTCGTCCTAACAGCTACAGCTGTTTCTGATAATACTCGAAGAATCTGTGCGAGATACAAATCAAAACTCTTAGAAAAATGCCGTGTTGAAGCTAAATATTGTGATATTAACTCAGCTGTTTGATAGTCTATATGCTCTTCTTCTTTAACATTAACTTTTGGCTGCTCTTGTCTCTTAATAACCGTTAATAAAAAACGCTTCCGTTCTTCTGCTAGAGCAAGTATCCTAGCACTAACTTCATCATTTTCAAGGGTGGACTCTTCTTTTTTCTCTTCTTCCTCCTCTTCTTCATCTTCTTCTTCCTCTTCATAAGTAACTTGAGATGACCTCCTTCTACTTGTTCTTGCTCTATTCTGTTTATTTTTACTAGGTGACTTTTCTGATTTTTCTGGCTTCTCAGACTCTTCCTTTGGAAAGTTTAAAGATTTGTCAGTTCGCTTAATTTCAGCCGCTGCATCTCTATACCATTGTGCTATGTAGAACTTTCTGGAGAATTGTAGTGAGGGATCACTTGCGGCATTGGAATCAAGATACTGTAAAAGGGCTTTTTGTAGAATCTGTGTTTCATCTCTTTTTGTAGATTTCTTTTTGTTCTTTTTCTTATTCTTAGAGGGACTTAAGTCTGATTCATCCTGTTCAGAAACTATCCTTTGGATAACATCATTTATCATGTCTTTTCGATCCTGACTTGTCACAGCATCTTTACGCAATCGAGCTGCGACGACACCAAGATAGTCTAGAGATGCTACCCTCAATGTCATTTCCATTGATTTATTGCTGAAATTCCTTACAAGAATTCTTCCTAGGACAGAGAGCAGAAGTTCAGATGCGGGCCATTCTGGTTTATTAACTGTGCTCAAAAGATCTTGAACAAAATTTTCAAATAAAGGTCTGTAATCCATTTCTTCATTTTTAGTACCACATTTTTTCAAGAAAACAGACAAAAAATTAACTGCAGTGTTTATTGAAGCTTGGTAAGAAGTAGTAATTAATACATCCTTATCAATGTAAACTTTTTCTTTTATATCAGGATTTTTTGGGCGATCTTCGTTTGGGAGTTCGGATTTGAGTTCAGGCTCTGGTTCGGGTAATTTCACAACACTATGTATTAATTGCAGAACTAAAGCAGTAAGCATCTGTATATTTTCTTCTGAATTTAAACGATAATTTCGAAGACTTCTTTTACTAGTAGGAAGACGAGCTATTGATGCTAAAATGTCTTCTAAAATTAATTCTCTATGTTTGTCATATCTAGCAAAAACAGTTGTAACAAGACGAAGTGCATTTAATTGCAGTTCACTAATTCCTTCAACAAAAAATGGACTAACTCCAAGAGTGGAAACTTGTAATATTATAGTATCAGTTAATGTTTGTAACTCAAGTAACTCTGCAAGCAGACTCACAGCTTCATGTAATTTGTTATATAACTGTAAAGTTGATTTTTCTTTAACTCTATGGGCATGAGCTCGCTTTTGTTTAATGTTTCCAGCATAACCATCTTTTGACTTTGGATCAAGTCTATATGCAGGGTCAAATACTGGAAACACAGTATTTTGTAGTTGATATTTTAGAAAAAGAACGATTCTTTCAATCACATCTTCCAAAAATATTTTTTCAGGCATTTTTGAAGAGGTCATAACATACAAAGCTGTAAGAGAAGCATCAGCACTTCTCATGACTCTTTCCATTGTTAATTCCAGCCAGAGGCGAGCTTCCTCTTCATCTTGTTCTTCCATGATTTGAACAGGAAGCAGCTTTGCTCCATCTATGATATTCCTCTCTAATATTGCAAGCAGACGAACTAAGCGCTCAGTTGGAAACTGATTCATTGCATGTAACCTTTTGAGCTTAGCAGATTCATTACAAAGGTCTTGTAGCTGAGCAAGGGGTAACAAGGCTTCTGGGGCTGAATCTGCATCTTCATCAATTACAACAGAGAAATCAATATCTTCCATAGCATCAAATATAACATCAACAAGACGAGAAAAGTGTTGGTAAGTATTGGTGTCCATTAAATCCTCAATTGACAATGGTTCAAGAGCTTCTTTTTTAACTTTTTTAGACTTCAATTTCTTAATTTTTGGTGTTGCAGGTTGTGCTTCTGGAGAAGCTTCTCTAAAAGATTCATCACTTTTTTCATCTTCTGAACCAGGGGATTCAATATAATTAGTTTGCTGGCTTATACGTCTTCTTTTCTTGACTCTCTCACTCAGTGAACTAGTATTATTTATTTTTTCTGGGGATGAATTTAAACTTCTTTTGCTGCCTTTTTCTTTACTACTATCAGAATTTTTCCGACTAGGAACAGGTTCATTGTTTTTGCTCTTTCTACGAGGTGAAGATTTATTGCTTATATCAGACTCTTGACATGACGACCTCCTACTACTAATTTCAGAAGATTTGCTTTGTGGCGGTGTTTTATCCAACTCTGGAGAAGTCACAACTTTCTTTGTTTTTATTGTAAACTGCCGCACACTTTTTTGGGCCAGTATCTGATCTTCTATACTTAGTTTTGATAATAAAACAACTGGCTCTGTAGGTGATTTCAGAAGAGTATCAGAAACTAAAGCAAATTCAACAACATTTTCATTTTTGTCCTTATGTTCAATTTGAGGTATAAGTTCATTTATGTCCCCTGCTTCAGATGTAGGCATTGATGATGGTAGAACAGTTGATTCTACTATAGGCAGAGTTATACTATTTACACTAACTTTTGCATAGGTGTCTTGAGATATATCAAATGAATTAGGTACAGGTTGCCATTGCTCAATAGCTGGTTTTCTCATACAATTAACATGGGAAGCAGCTGGTCCAACAATAACACTGGATGAATTTATATGCTGTGGAGTTGATGATGATGATGACGATGGAGATGACAATGAAATATCATTAGGATTATTTAATGGAGATATAAGGGGAGAACAGTTTGGTGCAACATTACCAATCACTTGTGCAGAATTTAAAATGTGGTTTTCTGTCCTGTCATTTTGTTTTGTATTAACGGCAGTGAGATCAACATCCTCCACACAATTCCCATTACTAAATGAATGAACTGCAGGTGAAGATTGAGGTACATTAACAAGATGCTGACTGACAAGTGGAGGACTAAATATTTGAGTGTTTTCCTGAAGACTGGGGCCAAGGGCATCACCAGTCGCTTGAGGAATTGCATTATGGTGAAGTGTAGGGGCAGGATGTTGACCAGATGATGCCACTGTATGTGCATATGGAGAATAAGTCCCAGACGGTTTGGGTGGGACTACATTGAGTGTCTTATTTTGCACCATTCTTGTACCTTGTGGTGTCGGAGGATGCTCGAGAGGAAAATAGTTCGGACTGCCACCTTGAGTAGGACGTGGTTGACAAGGTGAAACAGCAGCTCCACTAAAAGCATGATGCTGCGGATGAACTGGAATATTTGGGCATTGCCTCTGCAACCACTGCCCAGAAGGGACATGATGATCACCACTTCCACTCTGAGGTCCATGTACTGAGCCTTTGAAAAGGCCAGGATTCCTGCCAAGCAAGTATTGAACAAGTTGTGATATCTGACCACTGTGGGATCCGCCACCAAAATAGCCATCTTTGACCTGAATATGATCAGTTGAAGCACAACCAAGAGCATCAATGAGTGGTGGGATAAGAATCGACTCTTGTGTATTCAAAAGTCTTCTAGCTTCATCTGAATCTACTAAATGAGACAATAAGCTCTGGTGCCCAGTGACACCAGGCAATGGTGTAGGAAGAGGCAATTCAAGAAGAAGGTCTGTCAAGCTTTGTATACCCGCTAGAGTTGTGATAGGTACACTTGGTCCTTCCCCATTCATCATGACTCAGGCATGAGATCAATTTTATCTGATGATCATTTTGTCTGATAAGTTCCTTCAAGTCATGAAGGCTGCAAATAAAAATGAAAATATATAAGTGAAAACTCAAACACACAAATTTTGATAATATATAAAGTTCCATTAACTGAAACAATTGAATTAAATATTATATTCCCTTTTTTAGGCACACAAGTGCTGTACATATTTCCCCCCTCTTTTTGTGCATAGACTTTTTATAGCAACTCAACAAAGGTCCTACCATATAGATTTGATTTAGAAGGAACACGAAATGAATGCCAAAAAAGCCTTTTTAAAATATTTTAGCCTACCTCAAAAATTGTATAATGCTGATTTGCTATCTGTTGATAGCAAATATTTTTCGGGCATTAGCATTTATTTACTTTAAATGATGCATTCTCTCAAATGACTCAAAAAGCAAAGACTCAAATAGGAGCAACATTCCTACATTTTGAAAGAATGTGACCCACTTTTTAAAAAACCAATTGGCAGCAACTTGCTTTTTTAATGGCACACTTAGTAATTTGTTCCGTTTTACCATATTATTTTCTGATTACCTCCAGGAGTGCTTAGCATCCTCATAAGAAATTTGCGTATTCAAAGCATTTTCTTTTTTTCCATTTTACAGACAATAAATTTTGAAAACTTAGTAAGATTGTTTACTATTTTCCATTCTATTGAACAACTATCTCTATAGTTCTCTGTATCTCTCTCTCACTTTTTTTTTCTTTTTAAGTAATATACATCAAGTAATAATTTTGTCATGTGTTTTTATACCAAAAATGATCTTGATGGTTCACTTGCGCCTTGAAATTGAACTTCATTGTATTAAAACTAATAAAAGTTGTAATGATTTCATCAAAAACTGACACTAAGTAATGGCACTAAGAAGTTGTCTTTTAGTGTAAATTATATACCAAACACAAGTATTTAAATTACAAAATATATTAAACTGAAGCACATATGCCGTGAAATTAACCAATATGGCATCAAAATTGAGTAAAATTACAATACTTCATGCTCTGAGAGAAATGAATTAGAAGTTATTTATTTAAAGATCAATTCTTATTCACATATACAAAAACTAAATAGTAAAATAGTTTCTGATATACCTAATAAAAGATAACTCGACTCTCTGCTTAAGTGCTAATTGTGAATTTTACATGAGATTACAAATTTTTAACATAAAAGTATGAAATTTTGATACCAATTTTCAACAGCCCACAGAAATCTAACACTAAAACAAGGGGTAATTGTGAGTTCTTGAAAAATACCTGAAAGTTTTGAAGAGAAGTGTGTGGGGGGGGGGGGGTCTTTTTTCAAAAAACCAAGGCTCCTATTATTTAAGCACACCTAATTTTATAATTATACATATTTAATAATAAATTGTCTTTCATAAACAAACAAGACACATTTCATACATTCAAATAGTTTCAAATAGTTTCTAGTCAAAAACAATAGAATGGCATCTTAATATTTTTGCTCGATGAATATTATTAGTAATTATTGGAAAATCACCGAAAATTTGAAACATAAAAAAAAAAAAAAAAAAAAAAAAAAAAATACTGAAGGTGGGAAGACAAAAGCATAATTAAAAATATTTTATTTCCGGTATTTTCAATCATGAAAATACCAAGAATCCGGTAAAATACCGGAACACAATCACCCCTGCACCAAAACTCAAGAAGTTAGTGAATGAAATCTCATACTGTTGAACCCTCAAAATATTAGCACACTACAAATAACAACATAGAGTTGGAGGGAAAAATAGACCTAAAGATCAGTTTGGTGACAGACAGTATTCAAGGCAGGTCAAATTCATACTACCATATTACCAATACTTCTAGAAGTATAATTATATTTAAAAAAATCTTTTAACTTTATGAAAATATTAAATTTTAGAAACAAATGAAGAAATAAAAAATTCAAGATCATTATTTTTTTTTCATTTTAATATGTTACCTAAAATTAAAAAATACTAATACTTTATGAACAGCTAAAAGATAGTTAAATTTAAAGAAAAGATAAAATACGTTAATTGAATTTGCTTACGTAAATTCCAACTATAAAAATACAGGGTTCATACTCAAATTTGAAAATTAAAACTAAGGAGTTTTTAAGGAGTTTATTTCAATTTTTTAGGATTGTTTTCCAGTCGTATTTTTTAACAAGATATTTCAAAAAATTTTCTTTTATAACTCCTTATTATTATTATTTTTTTTTGCTGTTTAAATAACATACTAAACTGAAAGTCAAATATGCATTTACTGTTTATGGAACGTTAGCAGACTCAGAATAAAGTTCAAATACGGAAGTTCGGGGGGATTAACTAATGAATAATATTTTATTTTAAAATCTAATTTTTAGAAAAATTAAAAAATAAGAAGATTGAAAATAAGTATTTTCTAAAAAAGAAAACACTTATTAATAGTTTCATAACAAGAATCAACATAAAAAATAAATAGCTATTAAAATACAAATAATAATAAGCTAACTGAAAATAGTATCAGAAGACAAAATAACTTCCAAATTTCTGAAGCTTTTTGACGATTGACACTCTTAAAGGGCACAGAATTTCATTTAAAACTTTTCAACTTTATGATTTAAACAAAAAATTAATTAAAATTTCAGTTGTCTGCCTCTAGGCAGACTATAGTAAACAATCACAAATGCAAAAAAATCTTATTTTAATGGTGGATGCAAAGAGATCAAAATTTTTATTACGAATGCATTAATCAGGAAAAAAACTGCTTATAAAAGGATTTATTGAAGTAAAACTATTTGAAATTTACATTTTGAAACTCAGCGATGAACATATTGTTAATAGCAATCAACGTAATTGAAGCAAAATTTAAATTTAATCACATACCTTAAATTAAAATTTTTTGACTCTCATAATGAACAAAGAATTTCGCTTGAAAATTATTCTTTTTTTTTCCAACTTACGATTTTAATAGAAATAAAAAGACATTTTACTTATTTGCTACTAAAAAAAAACAAAGTACATATCAAAAAGCACAAAAATTCGATTCTCAAACCGGATGCAAAGAGATTGCATCATTTAAAATAAAGGCATCAAAAGTATAAAAACGGCGAATAAATGTATGTATTAACGCAAAACAATTTTAGAACGTCATTTTAAGAGGTCTACATGATGAATATTATTAAAAATTATCAATATAATCGCTGAAAATTTGGAGTAAGGAAAAAATAATTCCGATGTAGGAAGATAAAAGCATAACGAAAACTATTAGATTTCCGTAATTAACACACGTAAAATACCAGAAGTCCTGTACGAAACACAATCAGATCTGGTATTAGTGGTAGAAGAAAATATTTAAGGGCATGTATTAACAGAATAAGAAATAGGGAGATAAAGACAAAATTCAGGAGTTTTAAGGAAACTTATTTTCTCTTGTTAAAAAGCATGAGTTTATAAGGAGGGTACAAACCCTGAAATAATCAAAATATTCGCAGTATTCAAAAGGATTGACATCACAAACACAATAGTGCTTATCACAATTCATGATTAGGTAAGCAATTTTTGGTGAAGTATGTTTTAAAATTCGGAATGTTTTGAAAAATAAACTTAAATCACTGTGAAAATTCAATTTAAGCACAGACAGCTTTTAAATATTTCCCATGTTTGAAATAGATTAAACTTTTATGTAATGAAAAATATTGTAAGACAATTTCCAGCAAAGTACACTAAATTTACGAAAAATATCTAATAAGGCAGTAGTTTGTTTCAGCACATCTTTCTTAAATTACTTGAAAGTTAAGATAAAAAGTAGCAGGGAAAAAAATAAAAAATATAGAGGCTTAAAATTTGTCACTTCCTTTAACAATTTAAATTTTTAGCTGATTACTAATATACAAATTTCAGGGCAATTTGTGAGACACGAGTTAACAGAGAGTTGGGTGGGAGGGCAATGCCAGAGCTATGATGTTAAAAAATATATCAGCAGAACCAGCAGTTGCACTTCTGTAGAATTTATTCTTTATTTACAAAATCAAACCATGAAAAAAATTCCTGACGTAGAAAAGGAAAAATAAAAAATCAACATAAATTTTGAAACGCCAAGAAGAAAAGTAGGAAATAAGGTAACAGTTGAAGAAAGTAGGAAAAAGTATGAAAAATAAGAACTCTTTCACTTTGTTGTCAGTTAAAAAGATGTTCGCAAGACTGTTGCATCAAAAGGAGTTCTTTTCAATGAGTTCTCAACAAGGGATTATTTTGGAGGTGGGTTTTGTACAAGGTGCTATTTTTGGGGAAACATTGAACAAAATAACATTTATTTTATTGAAAGCATGTCACATTTCATGAGAAAAAAAGAAGGGAAGGGGGAGAGACGGTGCAGAAGGCTTCAACATAGTAATTTCTGGATGGATTTTTTTTTCTTGTTTTAAATATAATTAATTAAAAAACCAAAGAGCTATGCTTTTATAAAGGGAATGTCTACTTGTAATATCTTTGTCTATTTATGATACTTTTAAATTTCTATCTGTATAACCTTTTTTTTTTTTTTTTTTTTTTTTTTTTTAAATTTTGGTTTGCATTTGGAATCTGTTAAAAACACAGAACAATAAAGTTTTGGTTGCTATAAGCAAAAGTTGATGGCATGATAGTTTTGCTTCAGATTTTTAGTTGACATTTAGGTATTTAGATACAAACTGGAACTAATAGCATGATGGTTTTGCTTAGTTATTTGAATGATCTCTCAAACAGAATAGCTCTATAATTTAAGCCAACAGTAATTTAAACCACAGGTATATTAAAGAAATATTTTTTACATAGAGTTTGTTTCCTTTGAAAAAAAAAAAAACAACAAATAAAACATAATATTTGAATGTTTTTTTACATAAAGCATCACTTCAGTACATTTTACATTAAAATACAGGGCGTAAAAAAAAAATCATGATTATTGTTTTTTTTTTTTTTTTTTTTTTTTTGAAAAAAGCAAAACGTAGATTTGATTTTTTCAAAAAAGACTTTAGAAACTTTTGTTGTGAATAAATTTAGTTATAAATATAATTAAACTTAAAATTGATACTTAAAAAAATCACAACTATTATATTTTGAGTGTTATTCCACCAATATGCTTTTATAATGTGATGTAAAATCAATTTAATACAATTGCATGAGATTCAAATCAAATTTAATACATGATTCAAATCACCTTTAATATAGGTGGCATATAGTACACTATAAATACATAAAAACAGAGGAAATTAAGCCGATTGGCGTTTGGCAGAGATGAGTTTTATAATCATGCATAAGTAGACTTCTTTTGAATTGAAAGGTTTTTTTTTTCTAATTCTGAAACACATGTCTGCAGTTGCCTGCCTATTCATGCTTTTTAAAGCTGTATTACTAATTTTAAAATTAGACAGTGTTATGTGAGATTAAAATCAAAAGATAGTCAAATGAAGGGAAAACAAAATTATGTATCTTTTTATCGGATTAAAATTGTTTTTATTAAAAGCCCGCACGAGATTTTAAAAATGTTTTACTTTTTATATACAAAGATGGTATTTTTGAAGTCAGACAGCTACTCATTTTTATTTGTTCATTTTCTTATAAACGTGTATAAAAATCCATACATTCACTGTTTATGTATACGTATAATGTATTACAGTAAAAGCTCAACTATCTGGAATGCTCGGGAAATATAAAACTCCGGATATGCGAATTTTCCGGATAGTTGAGCGCGAGTATATTCTGGGTCATTTTTTTCACCTTAGCTAAGATGAAGATGCTTTAAAATAGTGTTTTATGTGTGGTTCCAATAGTTTAAAAAAACTTTAACACAGTTAAATTTCCGCATTTGGATAAATCTAAAATTTAGATTTCCCTCTGAATCTTGAAAATAAAATTCAAGGACTTTTAAAAGAGGTTTATAAGTTTTCCAGAACTTAAATTCTAACGAAGAGGGGTTTGCACAAAAATTTAGATACATTTCAAATCAGAAGTAACTATCAAAGAACTGATTTTTTTTTAATTTGATACACAAAACATTTTGAAAACCTGAAAATTTTTTCAACAGTGTGAAAATAAAATTTTAAGGAAAGGTATATTAGAATGAAATATTCAATACTTTGGTTTATTCAAGTGCAAATTCAAAAGAATGGTAAAAATGGCAGAAACCAAAATGAGTAGAGCTAATTGCAGATTATTTGAAAAGAAACCATACCAGTAAATGAAATTATGTTTTCTTTAAGAAAAATGGAGTCGAAATTATACAAAAAGGATACCCCCCCCCCCCCAAGCTCTACTTTTATTATTTGGTTTTTGAAATCATCATGCTCCTTCAGCATGGCTGAAAGTATGTAATAGTATGCAATGAAAAAAATTCACCTCATTACCTAAAAGTATAACATAAAAGCAGTTGAATTTTGAAGTAATCATCAAACAAAATCAAACCTTGACATAAAAATTATGACCATATTTGCAGAAAATGAATCAAAACATTGTTGCCTGCATTTGTAATTTTAATTTTTTGCAACAAAAAAAAAACATCTAATCAGACGATTTAAACCAGTCTCAACACAATTAAATATCTTGTAGACTGATTTGTTGGAAGTCCGATTTAGTAATTTAAGCTTTCAGTGGTGATTCCAGGATTTTTTTTAGCGGAGTCCTGTTTTTGGAATTTTGTGAAAAATAGTGTGATATTTTATGGAAAATAGTTATGGCTAGAAATAATTCCGATCGTTTTTGAATCTCGGAGTATTTTGGAAACATTTTTCGGAATTAATTTTGAAATGCAATGTGAAGCAAATATCATTTGGTACTGGTGGTAATAAATAAGGCTCAACCGATGCATCAACCTGGCTGAAGCATCGGCGCCGATTGTTGAAAATTTCTCCATCGGCATTGTCCGCCGATGATAACTTGGGATAAACATCAGCCCATCAGCCTCGAAAACATCTAACTGCTGATGCATGGCCGATGTTTAACAAAAAAAAAATTATAGAGGAAATTCTATCTTCTCTATTTTTTACTTCTCAATTAAAAGTATGTTCACCATGTGACTTAAAATCGGGCAACAACGGGACCAACACAGTTCTAGGTTTTGGAATTTTCCAAATTGGGCAGATACCGAAATTTTCACAACACAGCAGACACTTTTCGAGCGATCTTTTTGATGAGAGTTTTTAGAATTACAGTAAAACCTCCGAATGACGGAATTTATTTTTTCGCATTTCTTTTGTTTTTTTTTTCTTTTTTGCGTGTGTGTGTATGTAAATGTAAGCTTTTTTTTTTTTTAATTTTTTAAAAAGATGTTAGCCAGATGAATTTGGCAAACACATTTATTTTAAGAGAAGAAGGGATCTATGCTGTAAAATTTCAAGGAGGGGCTCACTTGTGGTTTCTCTGTTAATGTGGTAAGATCATTGTTTTCATTTTTCTTTTCTGAAATCTAATACGGTGTTACTCAACTCTAAGTTATAGCCAATCTTGAATTGAATATTGAAGCTGTTACACTTTTCCCTTTAACCCTTTATGTCCAAAATTAATTTAGCGAATTTTAAAAATCAGTAGGGTCTAAGGAACCCTACGCCTTAGGGCCCCTGAGAAAACTGTTTCCGACTGCATGTACCACCTGTCGACCTCTCAGCGAAGTACAAGGAGTGGTATTTAAAAGCATCAGCATGATTCCAGCCATATAGGATTCATAATACTAAATTAATATAAGCGGGACTTCAGAGCAGGGCTGCGGTCGAAGTTGGAAGGATTTTGGACCGAAAGAGTCGGAGTCGCTGAAAAACATGTCGACTCCGACCACCTCCGATTTGGATGAAATTTTATGGAAATGAAAGCATGTCTTTGAAACTAACATATACAAATTTTCAGCTTCCAATATCCAAATCCTAAGCATCTAGAATCCCTAAAA
This sequence comes from Uloborus plumipes, assembly GCA_038373865.1. Taxonomy (NCBI): domain Eukaryota; kingdom Metazoa; phylum Arthropoda; class Arachnida; order Araneae; family Uloboridae; genus Uloborus; species Uloborus plumipes. The sequence goes on from JAXGGA010004815.1 coordinate 59,551, forward strand.
AAAGGACTTAAAAAAGGCGAGTCTGTCTGCTTCGTGAAATGAATTGCTATGTTTAGGATTATGTTGCAAAAAAGTTTATAACACTCTAGATCTGAAACGTTAAGAGCTTAAAGTGCATTTAGTTGCTAATACGGTCAAAAGTGACATGAAATCCAAACAAACATAATGCAAAAGCTCGTACTTTTTTTTTTGGCAAAGTATTTGTTTTCAACGGGTTACAGTTGCAGAGCTTCAGTATTGATTTTAAAAAATATTTTGTCATCCAAAGTGGATATTAAAATCCTTCACGGGAATAATAGCCGTTTTTCAACTCGTTATAGATGAAGTTTGCCACTTTCAATCTTCTTTTTCGTCAGTACGATTGGAAAGAACAGATTTTTTCTATCAAAATAGGTTTCTTTCTGATTGTGTTTTTTTCATGTATGGTTTTTGTTGTTTTTGCAATAAAATATGCATTGAATGTATATATCTTTGAAATGACAGACCTGTTTTCAAATATCGTATTTACGTTGCACTTAAAGTGGAATATCCGTATAAAGCATAATGAAAACGCAAGTGAAGCAAGTGAATAAAAAATATTTGCAGCAAAAAAGCAATGTGTTAAAATAAAGTCTGGTGATTTAACAAGAAAAGGATTAGTTTTGTAAGGAGTCAAATGACAAAAACGGCACTTGTCTTTTGCTCCGGAGAAAATGGACTTTGTGAAAGGTCACAATGACCTCCTGTGACCTTTAATTGGGAAACCCCCTACTTGCCCCCCCCCCGCCCCTAACGTGAGGGCTGGCTACGACCATGAAAAAAGATGAAACTTTTATAAATGGACTTCATATTTTAACCTTTGTTTATTGTTTTTCCCTCTTCACATTTAGGTAAAAAAAATAAATAATAAAAAAAGTCGGAGTCGGAAGTTTTAAAAGCCCGGAGTCAGAGTCGACCATTTTTCCTCCGACCCCGCAGCATTGCTTCTGAGTCCCGTCGGAGCATAAAGAGTTAAGTCATATTCGTTTAAGCTGGACTGCCCATCCGGGAGGGTCATGGCCTATACTTGTCAGTCTAATTTTTAACATTTGGGGAGGGGGTGAGGGGCTTATTAGCAATTTTTATAGCTTTTATCAGGCCCCCTCTTTACGTTTCAAGTTTGACAGGGGGGGATCAAAAGTGCAAACACAATGCAATTTCATCAAAAAACAGCAAAAACCACGCCCACTTATATGTAAATACATAGATTTATCAAAGCCAGAGGGAGGCAATCGACCCCCACCTGACCCCTTAAATGACGGGCCTAGCTTTTGTTTTGGTCTCCGTGCTATTTGGATTTGTGCTCCGACTTACCGTATTTTCCGGAATAAGTGCCGAGGCGCATACCAAAAAAAAGTCAAAAAATTGCTACTGCGTCGGATATAGTGTTTTTTTTCCTCCTCCAAATGCAAAAAAAATTTCGGAAAAAAGTGGAAAATACCGCTGATAGATGACCCCATATGTTGCTTCTTTCAACCTTCATTCGACCTCAATCAACGAGAAAGCAAGAGGGGGGCAGGGAGGTGAGTCAGCAATTGCACATGCAGAGATGCCACTCTCAAATTTAAGCTTTCAGTAGAATCACAAAAATTTTCAGTAGTTTTCAGAACTTATCAGTAGTTCATATTACTTAAGAGATAACGACGCAATAGTTATTTAAAAGGCTAATGTATGGTGCATCCGAATATTAAAAATGAAATAATCGACATTTATACTATCTTTTTTTTTCCACGAAGAAAATTTATAATTTCAGAATAAGACAAGGATATAATGTGTTCACTCTAATTTGCCAGTGTTATTCTGTGAATGCAAAATATATACTACGCTCCCCCCCCCCCCCATTCTTTTCTCTCCCCTCTCCAAAAAAAATTGTAATTTTTTTTTCACAATTCCAGTTTTTACCCGTTTTTTTTTCGACCTCGAGGAAAAACCTGCCTGCATTTTGTAATTAAATAAACAAATGAAAAGTCAAGCAAGCACTTTTTCTTTAAAAGTTTGGCGTTTTCCTAAAAACCATTAGAAACCAATAAATTGGTATAGCTAAAATTTGAGTTAAAAAATAAATAAATTATTAAAATAAAATGGACAATGAGTATATTGAAGGTAGCACAGTATAAAAATAGCTTCAGAATATCAAAATAATCGAAGTATTTACAGGATGCAAAAGGATTGAAGTCTTAACAATGGCACACCATTTTCGGCGAAGCACGTGCTCAATGTTGGAATGTCAACCATTTTTTTTTTTAAGCTATACAAACTCTATTACTCATGTGTATTACTCCATGGCATTTCTAAAAAATGATCATAGAAGTAAAAAGTTCGAAAATTGCTCGAATTTTGTAAAAAGAAAATCATTAAGATCCCAGTAAAACAGTAATTTTCAGAGAAGCTCATGTTTAATAAATTAAAGATTGCTTTCTCTTGTGTCAATATCCAATCTTGACTATTCTGTTATTAAATTGTTTTAAGAGTAAAGGAAAAAGATAAGGCAGCGCCCAACCGCGAACTTTGGATGATTGCCGATTATGCACCTAAATGAAACTTCTTGAAGTTTTTTTTTTTTTTAATTTTCGCTTTGAAAAACGGCTCCCGATTTCGAAAATTGCAGACTTTTTGGTGGGCAAAATTTTTTGAGCGTGCATGATCGCGAACGTACGAAGATCGATTTTTCGACGCATTTTCTTCGGAAATTGATACTTTTAGAGTTCTCAAGGACATTTCAAAACTTTCAAGGACTACATACGACTTTCAAGTACTTTCCAAGACCCTTGAAAGTCCAAATGAAACTCAAGGAATTTTCAAAGCCGCGGAAACCATGTTCATAGTCCATTATTGCACAAGAAAGTTACACCTTGCTGTGCTGATATTGATATGAAACAGCAGCAGCGCAAAACACGTGCAAAGCCTAATCTGATCAGCACAGGGTTGCTGTAAATATCACTCCACATGTTGAGAAAAGGAAAATTCTAGTTAGAACCGGATGCTTATGTTTTTTTTTTTCTCTCTCTCTCTACTTGGCAGTGTCTGATGCGTTGCAGTCTTCCACAACTGGCGATAATCGCTTATTTTGGCAATCGTCAATTTTTTTTTAATTGCTCAGATTTATATTTTTCATGATTTATATTTTGCTCAGAAAAAATCATTAAAATGCCAGAAAGGGAGAAATTTTCTGAGAAGCTCGTGTTTAATTTATTAAAGATCGATTTTGATCGCCTTAATATTCATTACTTAGATTATTCTATTACTAAATGGTTTTAAAAGTAAAGTGAAAATGAACTACCGACGATTGCCGATTGTGCGCCTAGATGAAATTTTTTGCGTAATTCTTTTCCTACTTTTCACCCGTGAAAAAAAAACGGCTCAAGATTTTGAAATGTCGACGATCGCAGATATTTCGCTGGATAAAACTTTGAACACATTTTTTTTCTTTTCTTTTCTTTTCTTTTTTTTTTTTGAGAATTTTTGTCATGAAAAGTGTCCCCAATCGCTAACTTTCGACGATCAGCGATTTTTCCGGATTTTCGGCACATTTTCTTCGGAAAATGACGTTTTCGGAGTTTTCAAAGACGTTTCAAAAATTTCAAGGACTTGCCACCATTTTCAAGTACTTCCCACAGCCTAAACGAAATTTAAGGGCTTTAAGTCCAAATGAAGTTAAAGGATTTTTCAAGGCCGCGGGAATCCTGTTCTTGTCTGCTCTTTTGCACTCTTGCCATCTACTAGATATTACCTGCAACCGTACACGGATGTCCCAATTGCTGGTACAGTTACATAAGAAATTAGTTGTCTTTGAACTAATCAATTTATTCTATATCAATGTATCTAAATACTTATATGCTACTAAATACTTATTGGAGTCCAAAAAAAAAAAAAAAATCTTACCATCTGAATAGTCTTCCAAGTAAGAGTCATTGGTTCTTGTGGGGCAGTACAATAAATCTTTGGGGAAGAGAAAAACGCAATTGCTATAGTGAAATCAGAACAGATAAAATTTTAACTAAAATATACAAGGTAACATAGAAAATAAACATTTCATTATTTAGTACAGCTTGTGTTTTTGGCTATTCAAAAAGGATGTTAAAATTAATGAACACATAATCAACTGAAACATGTAGCAAATCAATTTTACATGTCTTTTTATGCAGTACTAAGTTTAAGCAGGGATCTGTCCAGGATTTTTAACAGGGTCTGTTATTTGTGAAAAAATAAATAATTTTATGAAAAATCAAATAATTTTGTGAAAGCTCAAAAAAAATTTCCAAAAAAAAATGCGTAAAAAATTGAATTTATATGTACAGTAATGTATGGGGGGGGGGGGGGGGGATAGCGCAAATTTGAACCATTGAAATTTTTTCCTGGGGTTTTGGTCTGACCTCCCCCATGTATCAATCTTTTTTCCATTCCATATTAGGTTCAATTACACTACATATAAGGGTGAATATCAGGCAAAGTGCTAATTTAAGTCACAAATGAATTTCTCAAGCACTTCCAAATAAAAACCAAAGAGTTTTCTTTTCTCATACAGTAAACTGCGTTGCACATACAATCCATGACAACATTTTCAGGTTTTACTTTAATTTGTGACAATAGAACTCTTTACCTCAATCTCTCTCATTACCTCAATGTCATGTCGGCAGCGCGTCAGACATTCGAATCGCAAAGTTAAAAAAAATCCTGTAGATTATAAAACATCGCAGCAGAAACAAATACAAAAGGAAATAACGTGTTTTATGTTATCTATGACGATTAACTCTTGTGTTAAAGATAAAATGAATTTAGATCGATAAAAAAAAAACAATTTCTGCTTGTCACAAGTTTTCATAACATGACGAGTGAGCCAACTTCCAGAATAAAATCTGGACAAAACATTTTTTGGCGCCAAAAAGTTACGCTGGGTGAAGCTCTAATATGTGATGTTTTAGTTCCGATAGAAAATTTTCACTTCAGATGCATTGAAGTGTCATGTCGGCAGCGGAAATTAAGAAACAAAATAAATTAATTTTTCAATCTATTTTTGCATAATGGAAAAGAAACCTATTGCCATGGACATAATAAGGTGTTTTTATTTTCGAATCTTTAATTAGGGATGTTCAGCTATCATATTACGGGAAATTTCATGTCGGCAGCGCCGAAGTAGAAGATATTTGTTACGTTCTTCATGCTATGAGTTGAGTTTTAAAGAACTAAGATAATTTCAAGTGCATCGTTTTTTCGGCCAAATTTTCCATTATTGGAAGCAGTTTATTTATTGTTTTTTTAAATGCTTCAAAAACAATAATTTTTCCGAAAATTATTGCCATTTTTTACCCTCTTTTCTTTTACATCAATATTCAGATCTTCGTTCGAAACTACTGCACCCTAAAATACAATTTTGTTTTGAAATGAAAAATTTACGAACAGTTTAGTGCAAATCTCCCTCCCCCGCCAAACTCTGACCGTTTTAAATTAATTTCGTTTCTTAAGATTGTGTTAAGAATTTTATTTGATTTTGATTTTTTAACTATTAACCTATTTATCGGTTTGAAAAAAACTTTGTCGCACTAACTTTTAATTAGTCTCTAATTTTATTTATGAAACAAAAAAGCGTTCAGGCTGTGTAAGTGTTATTATATTCTAAGTAATTATTATTTTCTTTTTAAACATAAAAGGTAGTGAATGTGTTTACTTTTGTACACTAAGTGTGAAATCTGTAATATTTGTCAGATCCGTAGCATTCTCATCATGTAGGTAACGCTCAAAGAACCCCCCCCCCCCCTAAAACAAATGGGGGTAAATGTTCACCTTGACCATGCCCAGGGGTGCAAGTGACCAAATGTGGTTTGGGAGCATCATCAGGAGCAGGGAAAATACCATTTGGGAGCAGCAGAATTGTGTTTAGGAGCAGGCTCGAATAAGATACGCGACTCTGATAAACACATACATTTATAGTAATTTAAATCGGTACCTTAATGCAAAAACAACCAATGTCAAAAATTTGATGTTTTTAGTTTTTTATCGTAATGGAGACAGGAAGGTATCTTCTGTCATATACAACAACAACCAATGTTTTAAAACAAACCACCTTAGCAGTGGAGCGAAACTAAGACACCAAATCTAACACATTCCTATGGAGACTCAAATCTTTGAACCTGAATATCTCAATTCGACGAATTTTGACATTGGTTGTTTTTGCACTAAGGTACAGAAATATATTTGCATTTTTAACTGAGCACTGATTATCTATTATTAAATTTTAGTTATAGTTTAAAAATACTAGATGTGGTTTCAATAGGTGAACAGCAAAATGTTTCACTGTACTTAAATTTCAGAGACAAGGATATAGAAATTGGAACATTCATTTAAAGTCAAATTGAAACAATAAACTCATCCACTTTTTTACAATTACATTTATACTACCAATCCTTTTTCATTTTTTAGAAAAGAATCCTATCCATGAATAACCTAGGAGCGCATTCGTAGTGGTCAAATATGAAATGCGAACGTTTGGTTTAAAGCTTCCACGACAATATGAAAAATTTAGACATTTTTTTGTTTTTTTAGTTGCATAATTATCAATAACATTTGGATTTTCTTTTGTTAACAATGCGCTTTAACTTAAAATTGAGGAGCTACCTTTGTGCTTGAAAAGTAAAGTTTTTTTATGTTTTATCCTGCAAAATTAGATTTTGTGGGCTAAAAATTGAAAAACCTTAATTTAAAAGTTTAACTTAGTTTCTTTTTGTTCTACTGTTCTTTCTCTTTCTCATAATTTCTCTGCATCTTCTAACATCCATTTTGCAACTCGAGTTCAGATAAGACATTGTTCTTAACAGCTGACTTAAGTCGTTGGTTTGCTAAATTTAATAAAGAATCTGATGACTCTTGATTGGATTAAGCTTCTTGTATAACTATGGTATACTGCTTCACATTTAATTTGTTTGTCTCTCTGCTTATAATGCCTTAAATCTGTGCCGGTTATAAAACTTAAAGACGTTAGAACTTCTAAACAGTAGAATGAGATAATTATGTACTGCCATAAAGTATCTCTGAATTTTGTACAACAGATCAAAATTTTATCTTTCCTTTAATGACCTAATGGGAGCACTGCTGCTAGTAGCATGGAAAATTCTATTTTAAGCTTTTAAAATTATAATTTTACAAATTCAACTTTTCAAAATACTGCCTTTCAGTACAAAGCCATAATTAAATATTATGTGCTTGATTGTTTTAATTGTTTTCTAAAAAATGAAGCAATGGATAACCTAATGCTTATTAAAATCAAGCTTGCAAAAATTAATAGGCATATAAATAGAAAAAAATAAATTATTTGTTATCAAAATATAAGCTAAAATAAGCTAATGGAAGGTATCTATTGTCAAAATAACGGTTAATTGTCAAAAATATTAAAATGTTTGCAAGATGCATTTGGATTGAAATCTTCAACATAGGAAGCTTCGTCCGCGACGTAAATGCTAGATGTTAACAAGCTTCTAAAAATAAATTACTTTTTTCCTAAAATAAAACATAAAATAAGTTAAGCTGATGTAGCAAATGTCAAAATAATTTTGGATTGTGAAAAATATCAAAATTTTTGCAAGATGCAAAAGGATTGAAATTTCAGATAAGGAGAATAATTTTCGCGACGCACGTATTCAGAATGTCGCCATGGCAACTGTCATAACGTACGGTTAACAAAAGCAGAAGTTATGCCACTTTTTCGCGATATTCGCTAGAAAAACGGCCGTTTTGCCGCAGCCAGGCGCAATTTTGATCAAAAAGTGCGTTTGGGAGCAGGATGGCGCAAGATTCTTTATTTGGCGCAGCACTTGCACCACTGCATGCCCCTAATTTTTTTAAAAAATTGTTTCTAATGTGTATTTGATTATTGTGTTACTAATTTTATGTTCTGAGCTTCTTTAAAAATTGAAAATTTCCATGGTCTAATTGGCACTTTTCCTGATATTCACCCATAAACTGAAGGTGTTTAAAATCTTATAATAATTGAAACAAAAATAAAATTCAGACATTGAGCCAGTATTTCACTTTCTGACATAAGCCACTCTTAAAAACACGGGATTATGTTTAAAATTTTTTAATTTAATAAAAAAGAAAAATAAATTTTATTATTTTCCTCTTAAAAAAGCGTAGTAAACATCAAAAATGTGAAAAATCCGATTAATGTAACGGTTGCAAAGAGATTATAATTTTCAAAGTGATGGCATCAAAAGCATAAAAATGGCATATAAAAATTTTTTTTGGGTAAAATTGCTTTACATTTGCATTTTAAAGATCCATGATAAACATTTTCTTATCTGTTGACACAACTAATGTAAATGTAAAATGAAACGATCCATTCGCCGTTTAACTTTTGGACCCATAAAAGAACAGTACATTTTTTTTAAAAAAATTTTTAAATAATGATCTGAACGAAAAATAAAGAGAATTTTCATTTATTTGCCTCCTATCAAATAGTAATAATTAGCTTGAAAAATGAGCAAAATTCGATTCTCATATCGGATGCAAAGAGATCGCATTTTTCAAAATGAAAGCATCAAAAGTATAAAAACGATGAATAAAATAATTTATTAAAGTCAAATAATTTAGAATTACATTTTATCAGGCCTATATGATTAATGTTGTCAATAATCACCGACATGTTCGCCAAAAATTCGGAGGAAAAATTACTTCCAATATTAACAGACAAAAAACTACATTAATTCCTGTATGTAACCGAAACATCACCCATGTAAGCATCGAAAAAAATAAAATCCAGAAGTTTTCTGCCAAAATAAAGTCGAAACATCGCACCAAAGATTATTTTGAAAATTTGGTAAGTATCAGAAGCAATATTTTTTTCTCCAACCCTAACTATCTGTTTACAGTTCTAAGTTTAATTTGCTGATTATGGTATTATTAGAAAAATCCTTACTCTGCATTTTTAGAGAAATCTATAACAGCAACATCGCAGCAAGCCATTTTGATTTGCATATGATCAAACACACAAGCAGAATTATTAAAACAAAACTACTACCTTTTAATTTGTTAATTTCTGTAAAAGAAACCAATCAAAAGTGCTACATTTGACTACATTATAGATTTATTCGCTTTCCCGAGCATCAAAGACAGGCAGTGAACCGACTTTTTTTGTGCAAAATTAGCGGATTTGTGTGTAAGCCGATTCCCTTCTTTCCTTCTGTAACTTCAGAAAATTCCTCAAAAAATTAAGGGATTTTATACCGAAATATGTTATGCGTCATTTTGATTTTAGATTTGCTTTTTCAATTAATAATTTGTGAAATGACCGTTTTGTTTGATCAACATTTTGTGAAGGGTCTGTTTTGATTGATAGGAATTTTGATAACCGTCCGTTTTGCTTGATCAAATTTTTGTGAAGGGTCCGTTAACGGACCCGAATTTCCTCTGGCCAGATCCTTGTAAGTAGACTTTAAGCACTGTTTTGGATATTTTTAACAGACATCAGTTCTACTTAATTTCCATTTTTAAGCAGTCAATAAGATTTGCTAGTAGAAGTTTTTCAAAGAACTTTCCCAACTATGTACCAGTGAAATATCATTTGCTTTAATTTAAAAGTACTGTCCTCACATGAAATACAATTTCCCATAATTTTGAAACCATTTTTAATATTTACAAATAATGATAGTTCCCCTAAAAGGATTAAAAACTCATTTTTAGGGAACTGCTTTTTAAAATTGTCAGTTTGGTCTTGAAATCCAAACTGTGACACATTTAATTCGAACTGGAATCATCCAAAGAAATAACATTTTGTTTCGACATTTTAGCTCTAGGATAGGGGGGGAGCTCAATCTGAGGCCTGCCGCGCGATTGAAGAGAAGATTGTGAAGATTAGTAAAGCGTTCTTTTGAAGAAAAATTGGTGATTCAGAGCAGTTCTGATGAGGTTTTTATTTTTTTAATAAATGATTCCCGATAACTTTTAAAGGAATTTTTTTTTTTTTAAATTTCTGAAATATTTTTGGATACAGCAGCCCAAAATTCTCCGAAAATTTGGACCACAAACATCCTTGAATAGTGCAAGATAAAAAGTTGTTAATGAACTTGTAGATAAAAGCAAGATGCGCCATTAACTTTAATTATTTATTCATTTCCCTTTACAGAGTAAATATTTTAATGAATATTAAAATCATTAAGATTTTAGAGAAAATTCTATACAATTTTAAATAGCTTCTGTGGTTCATTTTAATTATAATATATTGCTTACTTTCTTATGTGTAAAAATACAAAGAATGCTTGATCAAAATGCAAAAGTTCTTACCAGCAATATTAATACATTCCTCATGCTTTACATGCAACTGGCACAGCTCTTTTTTATACACTTTGTGCACTTGCCACATATTGTTTTTTTCACAGTCAAAACAAATATCAACTGCTTTATTATTGCACTTTGGAACATGACAATGTACTTCTCCTTGGTACTGTTGGTGCATTTTTTTCTGATCCTGATGTTTGTGTAGCTGAAATTTGTCTTTGCAATATGTCTGTTCTTTTGCGCTTCGGTGAAATATATGGAGCTCTCAGTTCTTCAACGAACTGCTGAAGAAATTACCTCCTTGAAATGTTCTTTCCTGTGGCTCATCATCATTTTGCACACTATTCATTCGCCCAGTGCGGACATATTTTCTCTCTGCTCTCCAAACTAGTTTTCCAGTCCGAGTCTTTATTTCTATCCCCAGTTAGGTAGCCGGGCTTGATTCTCCTCCTTATGGGGGCGAACAGGAAAAGTTGCCAAAGGGGGCGTTTTCTTTTGCCAGTTAAGGCAAGAACAGCCATTTTCAGTACTAATACCACTTCTTCATCCTCTCTATGCCCAAAATGCCCTGTGCTATCAAAGAGTCCTGCATACAAGAAGACGGAGATCACCATCTGGCATATTTTCAATTAGTTTGATTTTGCTCTGGCACAGGTATTACCAAATTAAGAGTAAAACACGACACTCCCACCCTCCTGGGAATAATCGATTACACAAATGCGATGATGAAAGAATTGAAAACTTGAGTTACACACCCACTCATGAAGAGAAAGAACTTGTGAATTCTGTTGAAATTATAAATGTAGCGGATATCAGACAAAGGGACAAGTCAGAGCTCTTTGCCAAGGCACTAATGATACAAAAACTGTTAAATGAAGACTCTCCTGGTTCATCCCACGAAATTGAAAAGATGTCTGACAAAGAAGTTGAAACAAATCCCACTCCTGCCGAAGTCAAACAATTGGAGCAATTTCCAAGCATACCAGTAGGAAACAAATATAATGCCTTAACTAGAAAGTTGCCAAATTAGAGATCCTGGAAAAAGGGGATCATAGTACAGCAAACGCAAGTAAGAATTCCAGAAGCAAGTGACCACTCCCCCCCCCCCTCATTTCCGTATCTCAAGTTCCTAACCCCTCACAACCAGTGTTAGAAATAAGCAGTCGTTAGCTGTATTTCGCAACCAACAATTTAGACTTGACGCCTAGATTTCCTACTTGCAGACATCAAATTTGACGACTAAAATTTGGTATCATGTTGAAACTTTTTCTCTTCTTCTCTTGACTCCTTGTGGCCAAGACCTTGAATTTAGCAAAACAATTAATTTGTAAAAATAATTTTCGAATGCAATCAATTTTGTTTTAAAAACCTTTTACTTCTATATATTTTACATATCTCTTTTAAATGTACTAATGCAATGTCAAAAATATCTATTTTTAACAATTCTTTATACTTGGATGTTGGATTCATTAAAAAAATTGCACCTAGCTTGTTCATTCTGATGCCCAAAAGATACACTAGCCGTCATCATAACGCCTAGACTTAAATTCTTATTTCTAACACTGCTTACAACTACTGAAGGACATCACTGCAATCAGTGCAGGCCAGATCGAGAGATGCATTTTTGGCCAAAATGTGGATCAACTTGAGAAATATCTGGAAGACCATAAGTTCCAATTTCATAGCCAGCTTCTCAAAAGCAAGAGACCCCTCAAAGTAGTAATCAGAGGACTACCCATGGACAACCTCATTGAAGAAATTCATGAGAAACACACTAAGCTGGGATTTGAAGTTCAAAGAGCGATACAGATGAGGACCAGATAGTAAAAAAGGATCCTTCCCCTGTTCCCGATCATCATGCTTAAGAACGAAAACTCAGAAGAAATATTCCAACTCCCCTGCCTCGGTTACCTAAGAATATCCATCAAAAAGTTGAGACACAAGAAACCCTTATCCTATGTTTCCAGTGCCAGATATACAGTCATGCCACAGTAAAATGCAGAAGAACCCCGAGATGTCTGAAGTATTTCCAGGAGCATCACTCATATGATTGCCCCAAGCCGAAGGAAGGACCAGCTTGCTGTGCCCTTTATGGCGGAGACCACCCAGCAAATGCCCCGTCCTAGGAGAGACCTAAACCCCACTAAGCCAAGAAAGAAAATACTTTCCCCAGACAAGCAGGAGACGAATGGACAAAGAAACTGAAAAGAACTCCTGTTAAAGGTTCGTTCCCTACACTTCCTGAAGAGACCTGTTGCCCTCAAAATGGGACCAAGCCCAAATGCTGGTTTTAAGTGAAATCATCAACATACTCGCCCAAGTTCGCTTAAGTAGCAAAACATTTTTGTTCTGCTTTTCTTAACAAACCCTCATGGTGATATCTTCATGCTTTAGTAACATCGTTTCATAGACGGGTGTCTTATTTTTTTTTTACTGTTACAGGTACTTCTCTGTAGTTTTATTTTACTGTCTCAATTCTGCTTGTTCTCTTACCTTTCAAAATTTCTACTAGCTTCAGAGTTGTAAAGAAATTGTCGGTTGTGACATTTATTCCTTTATTTAGTGTGGAGTGAAAAAGTGTAGATTAAAAAGATCTTCAACCCTGCAGTTTGATCAAGATATCAGGAAAGACATCAACATCCATTACGAATCCCTGGAGATTTTAAAAGAACCATACCATATCTTGCGTCTTCCCATTCAGACTAAAATAAACTTAAGTCTTTTGCAACCCTGCACCAAGACAGAATCTGTCGCACTAATAAAAGAGAAAGGCAACCACACAGTAAAAGAACTCAACACCTCAACTCCAGGCGTGGCAATCGCCTTAACAGATGGCTCCTCCCACTCTAGCCTCGATAGAGGTGGAGCAGGAGTCCTCTTTTCTCGCCCAGACAGTGAGCAGGAGTACTGCAGTATACCTGTTGGGAAAATTGCTTCCAACTATACATGTGAGCTTGTGGCCATGAAGTGTGATTTGAAGATTTAGCTATCTAAAGTTAACCAGGGATCCAATAGCATCATTTTTTCCGAAGCAAGATCCGCACTTCAAGCTATACAAAGAGACAAATGTCAACTTAGTCATAAGATTATTGAGCTAATATACAAGATCATTGCTACCCAAAGGCCCTGCACATTGCAATGGATACCGGCCCACATTGATAACCATGGCAACAAGAAAACCGATGAGCTCACCAAAGAAGCCCTGTAGATCTCTTCAGCCATCCAAATGCTTAACCCTCAATGAGGCCAATGCAGTTGTCAGCCGAAAATTCAATAGGCAGCAAATTAAGTTTTCATTCCAGAATTAAACAGCAACAGAACCATCTCAACTATAATAGCCAGACTCGGAACTAAACACTTAAAAGACATGAAAATTTCTGCAGACGGGTAAAGGAGTTGCTCCAAATTGTATCCTCACTGCATGAGTAACATCCAATTATCTCCAAAGCACATCCTCAGCTGTCCAGCAATGCTTGCCAAACTCTTAAGCATTGGCATCAAGGATATTGACGAACTTCTTTCTGACAAAGCTGTGGGTGTCGCCGGAGCTGTCTTCGTCAGCTTGGGTACTTTTATCCATAGAAGATAAATTAATAGCAACATAATTTAGAATTTTTTTTTTCTTTGGAGAATGTTGTAAACCTATTAGATCTACAATATCATGCAAAGTTCTCACTCTAATATAAGTTTCTTGAAATATTAAGAAGTTTCTTTCCCGCATGCCAGTTACGGAAATTGTTGAATAGTAATAGAAATAAATAAAAGAAAATTTGTTAAATCTAACAGTAATTATTACTGCAGTATTAAAGCCACTTTGGAATCCACAACATTTATAGGATATGGAAATGAAGTGTGATAAAAAAAAAAACTGGTGCTGTAAAGACAATATCATGATCTAAAGAGCTCCTTCTTATTGCAAGGATAACGATAAAGCAGGTCCCAATCATGACGATATTGGACCTTGGTATTTTGTTTTTGTAGCATGCACCGTGTGGGGCCCATGAGAGGCCAGTCACTTTCTAAGGGCCTAACTAGGAATAGACTAGTTTAAGTTTTATGGGATCGCATAAGCGTATTTTAACACTTCACTGCACGATTTTTTATATTTTCATGAAAAAAATCATATGTTACCTTTTAAATAGCCCTGAGTTCAGGAAAAATGAAGAAAAAAATTAATCTTAAAAATGTGTGCCAAAAATGATGTTTTAACTGTTTGTTTCACGTATGGCACAAAGCACTTAGTATAAGCTTATACCGATAAGTGTAATAATCTACAATGTGTTTTATACCATAAGTGGAACAAACAATTTTTACTACTAAGTACGGCATTTATATCTCAACATTTTTAGAACAAGGGAAATAATGATTAAGCACACTTCTTACTGTAATGCAGACATTCTATTTTTCAAAAGCAAATACTACCTAGACTAGTGCAACTAACTAGTGCATAAAAATCACACTAAACTGTTATAGCAATGTTCCAGAAGGGGCACAAAGCTCAGTTTAACTGCATTTAAAAATCATAGGAATAAATGAGGGTTTATTTGGTTTGTGCCAGATCAGGCACACCATGCAGTGAAGGGTTAAGGAGAGGAAGGGGGGGCACCCCCTCCTAAAGAGAGAAAAATAATTTTACTATACCAATCATCGATTTTTTAATTGATTTATAAAAAAGTAAAAAAAAAAAATTGAATATAAAATAAGGGCATAGAAACTTGCAAGTCGGGCTCTGCAATTTGTTCATTAACCTTTTGGATCCGGGCTGTTCGTATAAAAAATTTTCTTTCGACCCAGGTAGTACAACAGTTGAACCATAGATTTCTTTTCATTGAAAAGAGAAGGTTTACACTGTCGTACTAGACGTATGAAACCTTAAAAAAATCCCCGCCTCCAAAGGGTTCAAGTGAAAATTTCTACCCCGTCATCTAAACAAAAAATGCTTATAGTACAACATGTGTACCGCCTGGTTCCTAAAGGTTAATTCTTCTCGGATAGAAAAAAAGTGCATATGCTGTTTTGAAAAGTTCTCGTTCGAATCACCATGACTATATTTCTAAGTAATACCGGGCAGTAATATACCAATTTAGTTGAGTTGTATAAGGTTTATAGTAGCTGATTGGCTTCAAAGTTGAAAACAATATTTTACCGATGCATTCGAAGTAAATTAATATGTAATATTTCTGACTTTAAAATAGATTAATTGGCTTTAGGGTTTTTTAGAAAACATTTTAAATGAATTTTATGAGAACTTCTTTTAAAAATATTATATAGGGGAGGGCTTTGTACTTTTTTGGGCCCCTCCCAAAAACTATCCCTTTATCCACCACTGGGTGAGAGGGGCTTGGCTTCCAGTGAGTCTGGCAACGTGAGAGATTAAGCAAAATTCAAGCCCCTAAAATTTTACATTGGTCCAATCAAAAGTATATTGCTATTGTCTTTTCTGATCTCCTAATTTTGTTTTTAATTAATACTAATGGATAACTAAAGATATTACAAGTCTAATTTTCAAAGTAAAGCAATGAATAAATTGCAGTTAACACAAAATCATTTTATATTGTGGCAGTAAAGGTACAAAGCAGGGCCTGATTCACATACAAGAATGGCTTAGGGTCCCCCTAGCTTGAGGGACCCCTGAAAATTATTGTTGTAAATATTTTCGCCTGGATTATTTTCCAGTTAATGAAAGAACTTCAAACTCCGAAAACTGTGAACTAATATCTGTAAATAAGATATAATAAATGAAAGCAATATCATATAATCCCGAACACGACCCGCACTGTTTTTTTCATTGGGGCGGAGATAATAAGGTTCTAAACGAGAATGTAGTGATGTGCAACCATTATATTTCTGAGCAAATCACTACACCATTTGCCGGATTGTCTTTCACTACTTTAGGCAATTTGTTTTCTTTGAAATCCTTTTGGATATATGTACAGTAAGGTGCATTGAAAAAACTTTTTTTTAACATCAAATTTTCAATAGCAGGGAAAAGTTGCCTTTAAGTGTGCGATTTTTTTTATTATTATTATTATTACCTGAGTTAATATCTTCAGTTGCCTCTGTGGCCGTTGATTATACAAAATTCGTCAGGCACTATTTTATTAAAACACTATGTGAATAGTGATTCATTTAAAATACGGCGAAATTTGATCCTTAAATCAAATCTATTGCTGCAACTTACAAAGCACAAATAGCTCTTTCTTATGCATTAAAATAAAATTTAACTTCAAAAACTTGGGAAGAAGCTGAGAAAATTGCATGTCCGCACAAAGCAGCATTCTGTCAAACGTATTCTGCAGGCAGGGCCGCCGCTACCAGCGATGGGGCCCGGTACCAATTTTAATGCCGGGCCCCCCATGCACCCCCCCCCCCCAATTGCATATTTCCATGCCATCGTTTCAGCACATTTGCAATTGTAAAAAAAAAAAGAAAAAATTTTTTTTTCGGAAAAACATTTTTTTTTTAGTTACGAAAGTGTGCATCTGATTTTATTTTCACGTTATTTGTGTCACCAGATGGTTTTAAAAAGCGGTATATTTTCCTTTGCGCAAGCATGTTTCATTCATTAGTGTTTGTACTAGCAATTGTTTCATATTGAGAATCGGCAATGGAAAGCGAGATTTTTTTTTTTTGATGAAATTATTGACACTATAACTGGAAAAACATGTTCATATCCTTACGGGCCCCCAAAAGCTCCGGGCCCGGGTACTAGAGGTCCAGTATTCCCCCCCAAACGGCGGCCCTGTCTGCAGGTTTGCTGCTTGGAAGGCAGTGACGTGGTACAGTGTCATCTCCTGTCAGTACCAGCAAGGTTGCTATCTAGGATATTTTGTTTAGCAGTCCATTTTTGGAAACTTTATTGCTTGCACCAGAGAAAAAAAAATATCAGAGCTTTCAACCAATGAGCAATCAGTGATAGAACGTAAACGGAGGAAACACGACCAACAAAAAGTAGTTTTATGGCAGAAACTGATAATCTTTGCCAATTGGCGATGTCAAGCGATAATAATTTTCCCTGATAGTAGCACGATATTCCCTGATAATTCTCTGATATTTTACAGTGAAAACTTCCCTCAGATTTCCCTAATTTCCCAATTGTGTTTCTACTCTGAGGGATGCACTGATTAATTGGCCATAGTTGGTCACTTTGCCAATTATTTAAAATAGGCCAAATTTTGCGGATTTTTCTGCAATTTTTTTTTTCTAATATTTCGTTACAAAGTATACTTTCACCAAGAATCTATGATAAATAATTTTAGTAACAAAAAATAAATGAAATTTTTTGCAATCCTTATCAAGTGTACAAACTAAAAATAAAACAAATAGTTCATACAGAGTGTAAAACTGATTGTAATATTAAAATATACTCTTCACAGGTGCTATTCATATGACAGTGCTAGGAATTGTTAAATTCCTGATCTTTTAAATTGGAATGCAAAAACATGATTCTGTCATTTATTTTATTTTCAGTCAAATTTTGTGTTTTAAATAAATTACTTTAAATGCGCTACCAAGAAACAATTTGAAAAAAAAAAATATAAACAAGAAATTAAAATTTTTCTGCAAATGTAAGTATAACATGTAGTATAAAAGTGTGCAACCAAGGGTGCCAAAAAATATTCGATTTCTTGAAAAAAATATTCAAAAAATCGGATTTAATACGCTTTAAACCAGATGTTTTCATTAAAATCAGATTTTTTTTCCAAAAAGAATTTAGAAACTTGTTATAAATTAATTTACAGTTATAAACATAGTTAAATTTCAAAATTGATATTTAAAAAAATCAAAACTATCAGGGGTAAATCTAGAAAGGAATTAGGTCTGTTAAAGGACCCTTCACAAAATTCAGTCACTGAAGAAAGTACCCTTCACAAAATTCAGGCACTCAAAAAGGGACTCTTCACAAAATTGAGAAACTCAAAAAGGGATCTTTCACAAAATTCAGTCACTCAAAAATGGACCTTTCAGAAAAATAACACACTCGAAAACTGACTCTTTACAGAAATCCGAGTTTAAAGAATGATCGGGGATATTTCTTGCCATAACTATTTTTCACAAAATTACGAATTAGTTTTCACATAATTCCAAACTATTTTTCATTAAATTTCAAAAACAGGACCTTGATCAAATATCCTGATTTATTAATTTAATTTTTATTAAATTTAATTGATAAAATAGCTAATTGATAATTATGTAAACATTTAAACAAAACTACTTTAAAAGCTGGATTTAAGTTTTAATATTTAACTTTTTTCACAGCAAAACAAGTTAGTTTAAAAGAATGAGAAATAATTTTCATTAAATTTATTAATTTAATGTTTATTAAACTTGATTGATAAGATGTATAAATTTTTATTTAATATTTTTCATGGTGAGAAACCTTATATGTTTATAAAAATCTCAATAACCACTGTATTTGAGTTTTAGACAGGTTTTTGACGTTTTCGACATGTCATGTCAAAAACTAGTTTTTGACATCAAAAACCCAGTCTTAACAGCTACCTATTTTTATTTGGCCACTTTCTGGTAAAAGTACATAAAAGTCTAAATATTCACTGTTTATATATAAAGTTTAAATGCATTTACTTATAATAATATCTATTTTTATAATTAACACATGAGTTTGTTAATCGTTTAATGTGTTTATTTCATGTACAATTATAGTAAAAAAATGTACAAACTACAACCTTTAGAGAAGACTGGGGCACCTTTACACAGATTTTTTTCAATGAATTTTCTAATTTTTATGTTCCAATTTAGGAAACGTTAGACATCATGGTCGTATAAAGCAGTTAATAAAGTTGAAGTCTGAGAACTCAGATTTTGTCCTGTTTGAGTACTTAAGCGTTGAAAAAAATGTTTACGTCAATGTCTGTTGTGTAAACGCAAATGAATGAATCACTTACTACCCCAGTCTCACTTACTAACCCAGTCTCACTTACTGACCCCAGTCTCACTTAGAAGAGCAGCCTTTTTCATTATTTTGACATCTAACTTAGGTATGTTAGTTCTTTGAACATTATGGCTTACCATCTATAAAATACAGAACAATTATAATGGGCAGAATAGTCTATAAAATTAAAACCGAGTAGACAAGAAGACATAACTATGATTTTCAGATACTGGAAAAGAATCTCTTACTCAATTAAGCCTTAATTGATAATTTTTAAAACTAAATAGCCGGAAAATAACAAAAAGGTTTGACACAGTACAGTGCAAAAAAGCTTCAAAGGCATGCTTACGTAGTAAGAGCTTGCATAAACGTGCCTCGTCGCCTTGTTCGGATTTATTTTTAATGTGCAATGAAATTTAATAACAGTTTTGTTAATATGGAAACTGTTCTCAAACAAGGACAAAATTCTGCTCATATTCACATATGTTCATTTTTATCTAAGCATTCTTAGTTGACAATAAGCTTCAATAAGTTGAACATAAAATTAACTCAAGTTTTCAGAAAACAGGTTATCCTCCCCAGATGATATATCAAACCTTGACGGAAACTAAAAAACTTGAGGAGTACTTGCTAGGGACCAGCATCAATCTGTCACACCAGGTGACACACCAATCATAACATGTTTCGAAAAAAAAGGGCACTGCGTAAACGTGCCTCGCTCTACCCTACAATTGATGATTATTTTTTAAATGGCTTTTTAAAATTTATTTAAGAGTAGATACTTATAACTTTTTTACATTTCATGGGTGAAGAAATATTAATTTAAGTTTCCTTCTTGCAATTTATACAAAAATGCAAACACTAGCTACAGGCCTAATTTTGTAGAGCTTTTTCACACACCCACTTTTTTAGCTTAATGCTTTAAAATTTCCTAATTGCTTTCATGAAAAAAAGTAGTCTTGAATACAGTGACTAGCAATAATAATAATAAAGCGACTGATATGAAAGTATAAAGCAGTAAGCAACCGCCCCTAAGCAAGGGCTAAGGCAGAAACATGCAATACACCGCCAGCTCGTTTATTCCAACCATGGACTGCAGTTTTGTGCTGATTATGCACTCATGTTTCTGCCTTAGCCCTTGCTTAGGGGCGGTTACTTACTGCTTTATACCCGAGCCTTGCCTCAAAATTTTTGAGCTGTGTCGTACCAAGGGCGGTCGCTCGCTGGTAATCTAATTTTCACGTTAGCTACCAGTTTTTGTTGGCTCTCTTTGATCTATAAGAGGATTTTTGCCTCCAGCTTGTTTAATTCCTATACCATGCTGATGAACGCATAATAAGCACAAAACTGGAGTCCATGGTCGGAATAAACGAGCTGGTGGTGTATTGCATGATATGAAAGTTTTTACTGACAAAAGAAAAAAGGAATTTTTGATTGAGTAAGGACAGACAATTTAAACCGATAAAAATAAAAAAAGGGGGGGGGGGTAAAACAATAGGGACAAAATCAGCATATAATGAAGAAGGGTTGCACTGACTACAGGGGTTGGAGTGCAGATTTCAAAAAAAAAAAAAAAAGGACACAATTTTGATAAAATTTTAGGACATGTTTAGGACAAAAAAAATTAAGTTTTGGTGATTTAAATGTAATTTATAAACTTGATTATTGTAGAGAAATAATTGAATGTTTCATGTCCTATCTTATGAACTACAACAGAGTGCATTCAATATTGTATTCTTTTACACAGTGACACATTATTGAAGTAGAAATACTTTGTCGCACAATTTAAGCTTGGGTTTATCTAAGCAGGTAATTTAACAGAAAAACTTCCAATGATTCTTTTATAATAAGTATGTAAATAAACATTTTATTACAGAAATAGAAAAGTTTTTTATGCAAAAACTTCCAATGAATTTTTCTTTATAAAAAGTATAAAGATAAACATTTCATTACAGAATTAAAAAAGCGTTTTATGCAGTTTTTGTCATTTCATGAACACCAATTATTTTTAAATTAAATTGATCACACCCAGATATATACATATACAGGGAGAGTCAAAAAACCGCACAACTTGAGAGAAGTAGCAGTGCAGATTTTACGATTTTGCAGATTTTCAAGCCATTAAAAATTAACTTAAAATTGTGACTTGTCTTAAATTTAAAAACATAAAACAATAAAAAATTGCAAAATTCACGAATAACTTCATGAGATAATGAGGAATCTGCATGAATTTTTTAAATTTTTTAAAATGAAAGTTCAGGTCATTTTATGACGATAGACACCAATTTCAGTTCAATCGGATGATTAGTTATTTTGCAATTAATTCTTAAAGACGCCCAAAAGGCCCTGCCCCCAATTTTAACCCTCATCTACGCTGATGAGGTCACGGTTCACTTTACTCCTTCTCACTCTGGGCGCTCGCTCGTACGTTCCCAAAAGAACAGGGGTCTCCAAACTTTTTGGCCCACAGGCCAATTTTGAAAACTTCCCCAGATTCGTGGACCAGTCCCCCCTCCCCCTCTCCTTAATGGATCATCATGCACATCGTAATTCAGAATTAAGCACATTTTTTGTATTAGAAATAATCGAAATATATGTAATAACTGCATTTCAGTTAGGCCTTTTGGCATTCCTATAATTTAAAAGTATGTTTCAAGTATTAATACACTCTTCACTTTTCATCCGTAGAATGTAGGATTTTCTTTTAGCATCATAACTAACATTTATTAAACACTGGGTTGGAAAACTGAAATAATTAAAGTTATGTAAAAATTGAATCCAAATCTGTTTATTTTTGAAGCTACCTACTCCATAACATTAAAAATTTCCAATTTAATTATCATTAGTTGTTATTTGCCAAAAAAATTCCATTTGTTACCTGACAGAAACATTTTATATAGATTTCTTAAATCTTTTAGGGACTTAGCAATTTTCCTCAATACCTTTTCTTACTATGCTTAGTTTTTAAAGAAACAAATAACAAATATTATAAACAAATTTTCAAAGGTTAGATTAATACAGAATGCAGAAACTGAACTACTTGATGTACAATTTAAAGTCTGATCCCGACGTCGGAACTGCTGGAGTTGGGGATGGATAGAGATGCAAAGGGTGGAAAAAAACGGGGTTTTTGGGGGGAAGGAAGGGATTTTTGAAAATTCCTGACTGTTTTGGATATTTTTGCAGGCTTTAAGAAATGCTGGTTTTAAAAATTTTTTAGTAAAGTAGACAGACCAGGGAGTGAACACATCCAGTGAAAGAATACCTCGTAATTTTCTTTAAAAATAAGTTTTTAAACCATTTTTCTTAGATGAATCAGCAGTAAGCACGTCATTCTACACAGTTCTAAGTAGAAAATGCTGCGTTTGTGTTTTGTTTGGGGTGTTCATTCACTGGGTCAAGGCACTTTTTCTCCTTTCAACCAACCAGAAAACCTGATCCAGAACCATAAAAATTAGTGCAATATTTAAAAAAATAATTTCATATATCACCTAATGTGCTTTTACCGTCATGTGACAAATGCTACAACTTTTAGCGATGCTATTAATTTTTGAAAACAAAATTTTGCTTAAGTGTTTATTCACTGGTCGGTTTACTCTAATTAGTTTCATTTAAATTTTCGACCAGAAGCAAACGTAGCATCATATTAAATTATTCAATCACGACTACAACTTTTTATTGCATAAAATATATCTAAATAGGCATACATTTCAGTTTAAAATGTTGCAGCCTTTATAGAAAATTTTTAAAATAAGCGTAAAATGCATTTTCGAACTTTTAGAGCTCGTCTCTTTCGAGACTGGTTCTTGAAATAAATGGCTCAAAGAAAATGTATTCTTTATTTTTTACTCATGTAGTAGGCATAACATCGATGGAAAATTACTGTGTTCCCCAAAAGTTATGGTTTATTTCCCAAAATTCCCGAGTTTTTTCTTGGCTCTCAAAAGCTGGATTTTTTGCATCTCTAGGGATGACCCATTCAGGGAGGGCCCGAAAGCAGAATACTGCTAAATTGGCGACGTATGTCGCAGAACAGACATCGCGGCTGAGGAAAAATTCTGTTCGAAATTGAGCAAAAAAAAAAAAGAAAAAACGTTATAGTTCGAAAGCGTGCAAAAAAAAAGGTAGCGTTTGAAAGCAAAAAAAAAAAGTTTTGTTCGTAGCCCATGTCTCGCAGAACAGCAGGCAATAATGCTGCCCCTGCCGTAGCCAGTGCCGTGAAAATTGCCATATAGACCACAGCAGACGTGCGGACGACTTGCCTTAAGCTTCTGAGGACCTTCCTGATTTTTCCGCAAAACTTCAGTGATAACACTTGCGCATTAAGGTGGGCCGAAAATGACTTTTATTTTTTTTTCGATGACGAGGTATGCGGAAAAGGTGCCATTGGTGGCACAAAGCACTCACAAAAAATTTGAATTTTTTTGCACAATTTCTTGATCTGCCGCAATCGCCTTGAAGTTTCGAAAAAATGCTAATTTTTGATGTTTTTCGTAAAATTTGTCAAAAAAATTTTAAAAATATTTTCAGTGATAGGTGTAACTTAAAAGGTACTATTAGGAGCACTAAGTTGACATAAAACATTTGAGTTATTTTGCTCTATTTCTTGATCAGCCATAAACGCTTGGGGATTTCAGAAAAATTGCTAAAATTGGATATTACAGCAAAATTGGTGAAATTTTTTTAAAAAATTATTTTCGGTAATGGGGAGAGCAAGAAAGGCTCAATATTATCATTAAACAAACTAAAAAATTTAATTGTAAAAGATATTTATTTAATTTGTCACAAATACGGGGAAAATTCGGATTTTTTTTTTTTCACTGATCCAATTTAGGAGTCTGAAATAAGAAGTAGTTTATCAAATAATCTGCATTTTTATTTTTAAAATTCGTTAGAGCTACAAATTAGTTATTTATTACTATTGAATAAAAAAAATATGTTAACTGAAAGTGCTTAATAGTTCTCAGCTTATTGCGCATCCAAATATCTTGCAAAATAATCCAGAACTCAACGCGAGGAGGTGGCTGCACGGGTTCTACCAGCCCTCTACCTAAAAATATTATATTCACGTTGTTTCGCATTCTTCATGCAACAAAGTCCTTCTTCGAATTAAACGTTGACATTTTTATCCTGGATTGTATCTTTGCTCTGACGAAGGTATCTTTGTCCTCATGGCCACATACGTGCATTGCCGCTTCTGTCACTACCTTAATTGTTCTTCCCACAGCTTGCGTATGACTTGCAAAGTGGACTGAAGCTTCATCTGAAACCAAGCCTGATTCTATGTTTCTCTCAATCTCTTCGAATGAAAGATTCTTTGTAAATGGAGGCTCACTAAGATCTGTTGAGAGCCAGTTGATGCAGTCGTAGTACTCAGTAGCCATAAAGTTCAGTTTTAGAC